>JBAJNP010002073.1:0-52025 GCA_036877545.1 Yasuhikotakia modesta | reverse complement strand
ATATATTTAGTCTATAGAGTAAAACACAATCGTAATCATCAAGGCTCAATTGTTTATAGTGTTACATTAAAAAGATGGGTGTACAGTAGTTTTCCATTAAGTATCTTTTCTTCTCAGAGCCTGAAAAACAGTTATATTACAAATACCAACGACAGACAGGGCAATAAACAGAAGTATAGGATGCTTTTTGTCTTTTTTCTTTTAACAAGGGGGATGTCATCCCCCCACCTTGCCTCTCATTTCCAGCCCTGCATACAAAACACTTTTGTTGGAAGTTTTAATTAATATGCAGATTATGATTATATTAAAAACTAAAAATAACAAACAAACAAACAAACAAACAAAAATACTAAAAATAAGCACTTCTGGCGTTGTTTGGATACCTCAGCTAAACTTTGAAGGTGTTATATTGCAGTTGTGTAACTGTCATTATGACACACAGACATGATGAAATACAAAGCAATGTTGAAAACAATGAGGGTGTAACTTAATTTCATGTGCTTTGAAGTGTCTCATTTAGCATAAGATGACTAATGGCGAGCAATGAAATCACAATGGAAATAAACTTGTGTGGATATTGGTATTCCCCACTGTTATCAAATTTTCTTCACAAGGAAACAAAAAATTAATTGTGATAATTGTAATCACCAACAGGTAATAATGAAATCTTGGGATAAAAATAAAGAAAACTTAAAATAAACTGCAGTACAATAAATCTATATTCATAGATTTTCAACATCTCAACAATATGTTGTTCTAAACATTCTATAGTCTCAAGAAAACATATTCTAGTGTGGCTCGCAGATGTTCATACATCAGTATCAGATTTAATTTAGTACCGGATAACTAATAGTTTGTATATACAGGTATCATTGAAGGCTTTGTAGTAAAAACACACATTCTTTAAACAAATTAACAACATGCTAAAACTAACAAAATAAAACGCTAAACAACTGTCATGAAAAGATTGATAATGCTCAGCACACACACCTAACCCTCACAGAACATTACACACCACACCAAAACACACCATTTAGTAAGTTTACACATTTGGTTTATGAGGACACAGGAAGGTTTACTCCAACTAAACCTAATTTTCACAGAAACATTTCAGTAACCAAGTATGTTTCATAATCGATTTCCTCTGTAGGGGCTGGTGTAGATCCACACTGTAGATGTGTGTGTAACTTTTACCATCCTTGTGTGGACATTTGGTTCCTACAATGGTGGAAAAACAAGAACATAAGCACCAACAACATGACATAACAAAAACAAAACAAAACAGGTATTCACACAAACTGATCACCAACCATCTCTAATGACCTCAGTTCAGCGGTTATGTTATATTTTACTGCCTCTTTCAAGCATGACTTCACTGAACACCTTTTTACTCTTTACAGGTGTCTTTCTTCTTGTTCATCATCTTTGTGGTGTACACCATGCTTCCCTTCTCCATGAGGGATGCCATCATAGCCAGTGTGCTCACCGCGTCCTCTCATACTGTCGTCCTCAGTGTCTGTCTCTCTTCTGCGACCAATCACGTGGAGCCCCTCGTATGGCAGGTCAGTTTTCCCCCGTCTGTCTTGCTTTGCTCCTGCCAAGTGCTGTGAGATCCTCCCTGTGCACCAACTGTTGACGTGTGCCTTCTCTGTCGAGTAGGACCAATGCCAACTGCATTGCAGTTGTGTGTGTGTGCCTGCATGTGCATGTGTGCGTGATTAAAACATCAGAGATTGTTATTATGATTGATGCACTGAGTTTGATGAATGAGGTCAGATTTGAAAAATAACTTCTGAAAAGCTTTGGATTAAAATTTTTTGAAGGCAATTAATATTAATATATTTGAAAAGGTGAACTATAGTAATGCGTGACTGAGAGTGTTTACTTAATATGCAATGTTAACCTTTAGAATAAATCAAATTAATTTAAATAGAAATACACAAACAATTATTAATTATTTATTAAAATGGATTATTAATGTTCCATATTTTGTTTTGGTTTATTATAGTTATGATGTTAAAGGTTAAAACTATATGATTATATAAAAAGGCTGACAAATTTCTTCAAAATAAAGAATGCTATAAAAAAAAAATGCTGAAGTTGAATTGAAGCTGAAGTATTTGTAGAGTCAAACTTACGTCTCTAACATCTCATCTCTGGGTATAATGTTCCTCATGTCATTTGCTGACTGCAGTAACAACAGATCATGGGTGCGCCTATATCCATTTAGTTTCAATCTCATCCTATTTCCCTTGTTGTAAACCGCATTAGCCATGATCCCCCATTTCAATTTCAATCGGATTGCTTGTTTAGAAAATCCAGGAAACTAAACTTGCTCCGATCTTTGTTCAAATAAACGCTCTGCATAGCAAACAAGCAAATATGACCTTTCAGTAAAAGCCAATTTCTGTGAAGGACGTACGATAATACCATGTATTTCAGTTTCTGTGTAAAAGGTCAAACTTCATATGAACAGTGACACAGAATGCAATTATAAAAAGGGAATGTATTTTCCAGTTCCCATTTCTTGCTTTTAAGATGTGAATGCTGAATGCAGCATCTACTGCTTATTTCATCTTTCCACAAGGTTTCTTGAATTCTTTCTCTCTTTCATGCTGTGTCTTTTTGGTTGTGAGTAGAGAGGGAGAGAGTGTTGAAAGCTGTATGTTTCTAACATCTGGGAGGCCCCAGGCACTGACGTGAGAGGCACCCTATCCCCCGCAGCAAGGGGTTTGATAGAATAAAGGCAGTGTTACTGAGCAGTGCACTGAGATGGGAAGACACAGGAATATTAATATGCTACCCCTGTGCACTTAAAAAAAAGAGATGCCTGGCTTGTTTAGGTGTAATCAACATTGCTGAACAAATAGTCTCAGATTAACTTAAATCAAGGATGGTGTTAAGTTGAGGTTACTTAAAAACATTAAGAACATTTTTAACATTTTTTATAAATTACAGAAACACCAGTCAGGATTTTTAAAAGTATGTTTAAAATGACTTGTACAGCCATGTTGAATAACCTTTTTTACATGATACACTGTTTTGTCCACTAGTTGGAGGCTGTGGGAATCGTATATGTAAAAATTAGTCTTAGCACACCTGCTTGCAAAATCATATTACAGCTTTTGTGGATTGAAAGGCATATTTAAAAGGCAGTTAAATCTATGCCTACAATCTCATAGCCCATCAATGTTAATCTAAATCTCCTGAATAAAACGTAAAATATTGACCAGTCACAGCGTTACATGAACACACATACAGTATGAGATCTGCAGACAGAATGCATGATGTATTGTTGGTCAGGTTTGCTGTTTACTTTGCTGCCCTGCTCTGTGAGGTGTTAGCGTAGCAACTGTGAGAGAACAGATTTGTGCCCTTTTGGGTGCCGGGGTGGGAAGGCTCTCACACAGATCTGTGCCAAAGTCTGAGCAGCTTGTGTGGCCTTTCTGCCTTCTCTTCCAATCAGCATCTTGTCCACTGCACACGCCAGCATTTTTAGGTGAAGTTGCTAATTGCAATAGAAAGTATCTCACCTTGTGCTGGATGGATGTGGGCCAGTGTTCAGTATAATCTGCTTACATGAAACAGTAAAACATTAAAACCTAAGATTGCTGTAAGTACAGTATTTTACCACTATAAAAACTATGATTAATATCATGATGTTGTAGCCCACCTAAGTCTTTCACTTACAAAGCAGCCAATGAACCAATGATTCTTGTCTCTGATATCCTGAAAAAGATACATTCACTACAGTATGATAAGCAAACTGTACTAAGCACTGCAAACTGGAGGTTAAGCATGTAATAGCTTAATTTGTTTTTCTTTTTTGGTTTCATATTAAAAAGTTGGTTAAATATTACATATCAATTCAGTTTAGCTCGTATTCTGGCTGGTATGCCTGCCAGTATTCTTTGTATTGTGCCTGTTTGCGAATTACAATGTTGAGTCTGACAGACTACAGTGTGTTGGGAATATTTAGTTTACCCAGCTTTAGACGCTCAGAATCAGACACACACAGGAGATAATGCCTGTTTATGACCACTCTATCCTTGAATCGGATATGTTCTCAGCCTAACATTTAGTTTGATGCCTTAAGGTGTATCAACAGAACTACAGTTTAGTATATATTGTATTGTAGGTCTGTAATGGTGTTCTGTTTCACTGATGCTCCGGGTCATTTGATTGGATCTAATCTTGCTGTCTTTGACAGAAAAGCAGGGTTATATTTCATTATGGCTCAGTATTTTCCATGGGGCTCTTACCAACAGCAACTCATGTACTTTAGTGGGTAATGAGGGTGGTAAAGCCACAGGTTTAAATGGGACGGGTAGATGGCAATACAATTCAAAAGATGAATGGGCTGATGCAATCCTAACTGAACGGACACTGTATCATACTGATTTAATTGAACTAAACATCATCTTTTGACACTCTCATTTTTTCTCTTTAGTTCACTCTGTGTCTCAACAATTCATAAATCTAAATAAATTTGTAAGCTAATTTGAGTCTTCAGATACAGTGAAAGGCAGTTAAAAATAGTCCTTAATGCATCAATAAAATAAAAAAAGCATATTCTTAGGAAAAACATTAAAGATATCAAGGTACAAGGATGTGGATTGATAGACCAACATTTTCCGGTAGCTAAACTGAAGGTCATGTTTTTTGGCCAGTTATCCATGATTTTGCTTTGCATGTCAACAACTTCATTGATGTTTGGTCATGATATTCAATTATTCATTGTGCATATATATTTACATTTTAATATCATCAAAGTGGCTTTTCTTTTGTTTTTATAGTTACTGGAGTTAAAATTTATAGACATGCTGTTTATGTCATATTATTAAAAAGTCATTAAAATCAACAATAAGATTGTGTTACATTTCGTCTGATTTGCTAAAACAGTGGTGGTTTATAAGTATGTATGTAGTTATCCCAATTATGTTTTTTAAGTCAATTGCATTTTAACATGTTTACATTTACATTTATTTATTTGGCAGACGCTTTTACCCAAAGCGACTTACAGTAAATTCAAGGCATACATTTGCATCAGTACTTGTGTTCTCTGGGAAGATGTTTTTTAACACAAGATGTTAAAAAAACCCTGGAGATTTAAAGATTTAGCTTATTTTACAAATCTTATTTATACAAAATTGTGTAATTGGAGATAATCCACAACAAAATAAATTAAATAAACAGTTTAAGACTTAAAACTGAAGAACATGCTCCTCATAAACCTTTGTCTTAGATTTTAAGACTATAGGATAATAATGTCTTCTGTAGGCATGTATATTCAGGAGAAAAGACACATTCACTTTTTACCTGAAAATCTAAGGTCATGTTGAGGGTATAAACAGGCTGTCATAGCATGGCACTGGTGACTGGTGTTGTGCTATGCTATAAATAGCACACCAGGCAGTGCAGTGTGACTCCCTCACCTGTCGACTGTAATGTATAACATACATACCAACATCTACCACCAATACTTCATGTGCAAGTTATTACATTATGCTAATGTGACACTCCCAGTACTAATTAGTTTCTTGGCCACTGAAGCTTTTCATTGGTGGTAATCCGCTTACATATTGTAGTTACTAACAGCTGTTCAGCAGCCCACCCAGACATTATTAGAAAAGTTTGAATAAACTTGTGGTACTTTAGATTCCAATTGAATTTTCTAATTTGATGTACTAAATCTGTCTGTCCATCCATCCACCGACCACCAACTAATAGTTTGCAGGGAAAATAATGTAATTCTTTATTATGAAATTCTTTCAAGGCCAAATTATATGATCAATATGGCGTCAATCCTACAGCTGTAAACTCGGTACAAACACTTAACATAACCCTACACAGCAATTATCTGCTATGCATTATTATTATTTATTTAAAGGAGAAACATCTAGGAGTTGATACTGTTGTATAAAGTTGATACTTTAAACATTTTTGTGAACTCTAATAAACCTCCTGAGCTATTAAAGAGCAACATTTAAGCAACATATTTTCTTCTGGGCAAAAAGATTACAGTTTGTATGGACAAGAAATGTAGCACAGAACATAAGAGCATCTATTTACGAGTATTTGCTTTGCTTTGCTTTGACAATTGTTCTTATTTTTGTTCTTGTTCTGTTTGCATGTCTTGCCTTCTGCACGGTAAGTTTACCTTGTAGGTTTTAACATTCTTAATCAATGTTGAGTTTTAACATTGCTAAAAATTGTACATATGTGTGCTGGTCTCAAAGAGAGATAGAGGAAGGGAAAGAGAGAGAGAGAGAGAGAGAGAGAGAGAGCAGGTGCCTAATGAGCCTCAGGCAGAAATCCATGTGCTTTTTAGGATTACCCACAATCTGGCAACGTGTGCTTCGATTCCAGTGAGAAGGATGTAAGAAAAAGCTGTAGTGCTGTGAAAACTGGTCTGCGACCTCAGAGTCTTTGATTGATTGTTAGGAACGTATTAGGAAAGCTTTAGAAAGTAACACCGTGTTTTACTCCCCAGATTTAGAAGTCTTAAAGTGTTGTACTGTAAAACTTGAAAAGCTTCAGCATCTTGCAAAACTATGTGAAGTGATTGGTGATGAATCTGTGTACATCTAAAGCTGTGAAACATTGCTGATGTTTCAAAACATTTACAATAGCATGTTTCATTATCATACTGTGAGGTCATGAAAATTGAGCCGTCATGACCTTTAGTAGCAGCTGCTACTGAATTAGTTATTTTAATGAGTTTTAAAATCCACTCTCAGAATAATTCACACACGCTGGCTGAGGAAATCTGATTATAACGTTTCACCCACAGCTGATAAGAGACTCATAAACATACTCTTGAATTATTACTTCTGACTGGATTCAACACTTTGATATATCACAACGTTGATATGACTTACATCTCAGTATTAAAGCAGTTGGACAGCACTGTAAAACCCAGTTGCCATGACCCCTCATGATGTTTCTTGCCCTGTTTATGCTTGTTTATGTGAACAACAAAACATGTTAAAACAGAATGTCTTTGGACTTTTATTTTACAGTGGTAAAATAAAAAGTGTTTTCAAGACATTATTGCTACCTTCAGATATCAATAAAGCAAAAAGTTGGTATCTGTTAGGTTTAATAAAAATCTACCCCTGGGGCATGGAAGAGGCTTAGCTGAAAAGACACCCACGTACATTTCAGTCTCACAGACTGAAGTTCAGCCAATGTGACAACAACAGCTTCCTTTAGTGTGAAAGTAATACAACAGTGACACAGGAAACTTAGCCAGCTGTCCAGCTACATGGAGGTCAGAGAGAGGACAAACTTCATGTTCTTTTATGTTAATTATTCTACAATGTTACTCATTTTTATTGCAATTCATTACATTAAAGATTTGAAGGTGACTTCTGAAAGTGAAACTTTTGCAAATTATTAATGTGCAGGTCATGTGCCAGCATTATACTACTTTATACTAATTTATTTGCTGTGTATATTTTCTATTGTCTGTCTGTATGTGTCATGGGTTTATATGTACTGCATATTTCTGTTCTGATATCAGATAAAAACAATGCTAAATGCAAATAATACAATTCAACTGAACATATCATCATCATATCAACTTTATAAATAAAACACAATTGTTTGTTGTCAAAGGCTGTGCTTTTTATCAACTACTAATGTATTTTAGTACAATTTCATCTGTTACTTGCTACAAACTACAGTACAGCTAAATTAGGCTTGATTTTACACAGAGTATCTTACTAATGGCTCATTAAAACTGCTTCCCTTCCCTCAGCTGATTGCAAATCAACTCACTGATGTGTTTCTGCAGATCCTTCTCCTGAGGTTTGCAGCTCAGATAATCCTGTTATTTATCATTTAGAATTTTCTCAAGATGTATCTTCATCTTTACAAGCGATGAAACTACATTCCACTTACAAACATATAAACAAATTATAACCACTGTCATGTATTAATTCACATAGATTCTGTCCCTATCAGTCAGTAAACAGAATCTTTGTTGATTTTTTCCACCCTCTCTGATAGAAATAAATAATCTGTTAATTAATCATAAACTGTTGTTCTATTACAGCTCATTTATATCATTGTTTGATTGCTTACAGTTATGTGTTTGTCAGTTTTGAGCATAACACATAATCTATAGTGATTCCTTATTTTGGAGAAAGGCATTTTTGCACGGAAAACAATGGTGTCTTATTTAAAATTTAAAGTGCAGTTATGTTTCCAGGCATGTTAGAAATACACAGACTAGTGTATTGTCCAAAAGTGTTTTTCATTAAAAATCATGCAGATATGAGATTGACATCCACTGCAAGACAACACATACAATATTAAAGTATATTTCCCCCAAAGAAAACACGAAGTCCATTATCAAATATGTCTGAGAGTTGCTTATTGAAATATTATCTAAAAATAGCACAAAACTTTTATTTTTTTAATAAAACAAAAAAGTTTTATTTTTCTTTCAGACGATGGCAATGAACAAGTCATTTTTGATTCAGATAAATCTTTCTTTGTGGAATACTGAGAGTCACAAAAGATCTGCACAGTATGAAACAATGATTTGCATTTTATGTCACTTTGACTCTTCACTCTTTCAACTCTTTTGGGTTCCATCAATTGTCAGTGCGTGATGCCTTTTCAAGTTCTCATGGTTCAAAGTGTGACAGCCCAAATGAATGTGAGATGCTTTCTATTAGCAACCCAAGAGCAAATATAAATATCTTATGTAGCTGATTTAATGCGCTGTTCTTATCAGACCTCATGTTGATCGATGAGATTTAAAAAGATGGACGACAGGGCTTAGCTGAAATACAGGAAGTAATCAGAGATACAACTCATGGCCAGACACTGGGGTGGTAACTGAATGAGAATATGAAAGTATAAGAAAAAAGGTGTGGACAGCACAGAAGTTGGGGACTTCAGTATTTAGGATTGCTGCTAATATTGACTACAATACCTCCCTGCTGGTCGTTTGATTGGGTTAGCAGAGCTCTTGTCAGAAGTCATTTTCCAAAAGCTTTTTAAAAATGGAATGGGAAATTGAAGGAGCATTACGGTTGTCTGAGTGCTGGTGTCAATGAAATATTTTTGAACTTGAAAATTGAATTCGTCTAAATCCTGCCTGGCTGTTTAAAAGGGGCACAATTTTCTTCTTTTTTTGAAATACTATTGCTTTTGTTGCTTTGCTGTGGTTTTTGTTCAGTAGAATCCAAAGATCCTTCACACATATTGACTACAAAATATAAAATCAGCATAATAATAATTTAAATGACAAAAAATTTAATAATAATTAAAATGATAAATTAACATATGTGAGCATTTGGTATGATCCCCTGTTGCCTTAAAGACAGCACACATCTGTTACCGTGTTCCAAAACAGAGCTAAAGTTATAAATTGTTTCTGTTTAGATCCTGGCAAACATCATCATTTTCATATGTGGGAACCTGGCAGGGGCGTATCACAAACATCTGATGGAGCTGGCACTGAAGCAGACGTATCAAGACACCTGCAACTGTATCAAATCACCCATCAAGCTGGAGTTTGAGAAGCGGCAACAGGTTTGGTATCAATCTCTCTTCACCTCATCTCAGTTCTGAGATCGTTTTGGTCTATTAACTGCTCTGTGCCTATTGTTAAAATATTTGAGGACTTGCCAGAATGTCTTAAAAACTGTGAGATCCCAAGTTTTCTTTGGCAAAAGCTGATGGTGTCTTCACACCAAAGGATTCAGGAGTAGATCAGTGCCCAGTGCTGTAATACTGGAAAGCTTTTGTGCTGTGTGCCAGTTGTGCTGAACGACAGAATTAGATAATGTAAAATAATAGTCCCTCAACCTGCCAGACTCTCGCTCTCACATACACAAACACATCATGTTTATTTAATTAAAAACCAATCTGCATGCAGATTAGAGTACCTTATGTCCTACTTTTGTAAATGTCTTGTTTAGTTAACTTTAGTTCAGTGTAATATGGTTTTAAACTTTTTTTTCATAAAATGAAACTTTTATAAGAATTATGATGATGAAAGTTTTCCTCTAGCAACCCTTTAGCAACAAAAAAGATTATTCAGCATGTTGTAAGTATACTTCTTTTAAACATAAAGTTTACACATAAGCTATCATCAAAAAGAACAATTGTGTAAACTAAAAAGTGGGCTAGTTTCTCAAGTAGCATTGAAATAGTATACTTACAAGTATGCTAGTACTAGTACTTCCTACATAAAGTATACTTAAGACAACTGGTACTTGGTAAGTACGTACCAATACTTGGTCTTACAGCTTTGGCTTGTGCCATGAAGTTCATAAGACTGTAGACACCCTCTCATAATTATAATAACAATGAGTTTGACTTTTAATACACCACTGGTTACCCTTTAAGATACTGCAAAGCACAAGGGTTACTTTCTCTCTGAACTCTTGCTACTGTGTGGGAACCAGGACACTCCTATGACGTTGACGCTCAGCTTCCATTAGACAGAGCCACAGTGACAGATGGTGTGACTGAAGCCCACCTCTGTGTCTGTGAAGTTTAGTGCCCACTGCAAGCATCTGTGGCTGTCTTTCATCAGTTAGTGAGAGGTCACACAGTGACTCCTCTGGATTAACCTCTTAAGAATATCCTCACAGACTGCGAGTGATGAATTGAGCTCTCCGTGGCTCTCAGTGGGTGTTCTCAGCAGTGAGCGGCACTTTGCTGTTGTTTACTGCATTTTAACAGATTTTTTTACATTGATTAGTGGATACAGAAACATAACTGGATGTTGTCACAGCATAAATTAAAGTATATTGTTTTTATGTTGATGCTAATGTAATTTTCAGCATTTTAAAATAATTTTTTATGAATTCATTATGGTTGATTAGGGGAAATGTACCAGACCTAGTGGGCAATTAACCTTCTGTTCCATGTAGAAAGAGTCAAGCTATCACGCGCCATCATAATGACCCTCCAGACCATCTCTGTTAAATCTGATTAAACTCTTTCACGCTTTATGGCTAGCGGTGAAGTCTGTCTGGTGAAATCTGAGAATTTAAAGTGGTAATCTTAGTTCTACCTTTGCAAAAAAAGCACTCAATTATAGCACTTCCAGATGAGGGAGAAACCTCACACTGTACACAGCTTTTGACTCATGGATTTTCACATCTCCTTCCAAAGCCTAGGTGTGAAAAATTTGAGCTAAGGCAGAGTTTTTGTATTTGAGGAGCTCCACAGCCAGAGAAGTCTAATATAGCAGAACTAATGTGCAGTAGGATTTTTCTTAGCTGCTTAACTGCGGATTAACCACCTGGAGATTTGTTCGTATTTAATATTCTACTTTAATGGAGTATTGTGAAAGATCCACCAGGGTTTCTCATCTGTTATAGATACTATTGTATGCAGCAGACAAACACTAAGGCTCTGTTCCAAATAGTAATGAGCTGCCCTGCTACCTATTGCTTATATAGGCAGCATTCTAACAATCATAGGATGTGAGTGATTTGACACAGTGATAATGTGTGGATTGTTCTGATCCACTTTGTTTGTTCTCTTATTTACACAGAAAATACTATGTGCAAACACAGTTTATCTCTCAACACATACACAAAAGACATCTACCAAATATTCACAAAGTTATTTGGTTGGGTGTTAATTCTCAACAGCATTTCTTACAAATATTGGACTATTTCTATTTTGTTGATCTACACTGTTACATGGTAATCTAAGAAGACATTCCATTGTTGAGCATTGTTTTAACAGCATAAATGTTCTGGGTTGAATTCCCTGGGAACAAAGTTACTGAAATATATACTTGGAATTCACTGTAGGTTGCTTTGGATAAAAGTGTGTGCCAAATGCATAAAATGTCAAATGAATTTTTTTTATGCTACTTTTTGTCTTTTGTAGGGATAAAAAGTTTTGGTTTCCTTTGATCAGATTTTTAAAAATCTTTTTTGTGTTCTACAGAGAAACAAGAGTCAGATTTGAAACAGTATGAGTGTGTAAATAATGATACAATTTTTATTCTTGAGTGAACTTTTCTTTTAAAACGAGCCTTGCAGGCAGCTCACTGAATTCAGGAACAGAGCATAAATCATACAACTAGAAGTTTCAGTTTTATTGGTTCAGGAACTGTGCAGTGTTTTCTGTAATATAGACTCGTCTGTAATATAGAAGTGCCTGCTGCACATATTAAAGGGTGGGCTACAGGAATGTGTGTATGAGGTATAATCATCTCATCTAACTCTCCTGCTGTGATGTGATCTGCAATAGGAACGTCTGCTCCTCTCTCTGCTTCCTGCTCACATCGCTCGCGTCATGAAAGCTGAAATCATACAGAGGCTTCAGGGGCCAAAGTTTGGACAGGTGGAAAACACCAACAACTTTCATAATTTATACGTACAACGTCACACCAATGTCAGGTGGGTCTCATATCGCTTCTGCCACTATCACTGCACCAAATGAAAGCCCATAATAAAGCAAAATTATCCCCATCATGAGAGGTTATTGTTAACATGTATAATTGTAGAATCGTAGAAAAGACATTCATTGCCTGTATTTGGTTCTCCACAGTTCTGAGTACCTTCCCTGAGTGAGGTGGCATGTGCAGTTGTAGCATTTTCCCCCTAAGACCAGTACAAATATATACATATATACAGTATATACACACATACGTGTATGTATATTACAATAATGTGTCACTTAACTTAACATTTACGCAAACCCCCTTGCAATCAAAGTTGTAGACAGAATAAAAACACACTGACACAAAATATATATTTCCCAATGAGACTAACAGTCTCACTGCTTTATCTCAGGCAGGGAGTGAACTGTTCTGAGGAAAGAAAGTGAACTGTACAGTTGTGTGAGTAAACAAATGTTAGTGTGCTACAACTGACCCAATTTATTTGAAGGTTTCACCTTCTCTTGGTGTTGGACTAACACATAATTTAACTGTGTATTTTCTAATTTTTCACATCTCACATTTTACAAGAGTCAAAGGCATTGGCATTGGAGTGCCAGGATTCGTGCAGGTTTTACCTGAAGCTTTTATTCACAGTAAGACAGAAACATTAGCAGGCTGCTGTTGATCTACCTGTAAGGCCGTGAAATGGAAAGGTCAGAGATTTAAAAGAATACAGAATAGTTCTGTAACATAATGTCCTCGAGAAACAGAACTCAACATTCTGAGGGGCGTGTCCTGGTCATACCATTAGCTATCATCTGTAAAAATAAGATTAAGCAATTTCACAGTTCTAGTTATAAATATACTGTAATACTTAATCTGAACTGAATCACATGGCCTGAATTACACTGTGTGGTCACTCACTTCTAATAATGGGTTTGGCTATTTCAGCGATATACTATTGCTAATAGGTGCAGAATGTCAAACCAGACTTATACAAGTCATGTCCTTATACAAACATTTTATTACAATTTTGGGATGCTGACTGTGGGCCAGACTCCATCACTCAACATCACTGTCTAATCTCACTGATGCTCTTGCTGAACTGGAGCAAATCCCTGCAGACATGTTCCAACAGCTAGTGGAAATTCCTGACAGAAATGCTAAATATCATTACTTCCATGTCCTTTCATTTTTGATGTATAATAAATCTTTCCTCTCTTACAGCATTTTGTATGCTGATATTGTTGGATTTACCCGCTTGGCTAGCGATTGCTCACCGGGAGAGCTGGTCCATATGTTGAATGAACTGTTTGGCAAATTTGATCAGATTGCCAAGGTAAGTAACAAGATAGAGAACAGTTTTAACATTTCTGCTTCATGTACTGTTCTGACACAGATGTTATGTGCTCTTCTTTTATTGATCTTACCTCAGAAATTTGATCAGAAAGCTAATATTATTATAAACGTACCATTTCAAATCAAGGTATGGGAGTAAGACAACTTTAAACGTTAATCTTTAATCTCTATATAAATAAATGTCTTTATTTTTAACCAAAAAATGTTATGAATTGCATTATTTATGTTAGCATCTGACAGTCAGAAAAACAAAAACATTAAATGGGTCAAAGTGCATTGCAGCTTCTGTTCTTGTTCTATTTTTGAATCAGTCTTTTCTTGATCATTCCTGTGTTTCAGGAGAATGAATGTATGAGAATTAAAATTCTAGGGGACTGTTACTACTGTGTATCCGGCCTCCCAGAGTCTCTGCCTAACCATGCCAAAAACTGTGTGAAGATGGGCCTAGACATGTGTGAGGCCATAAAGTGAGTTACACACTCAAATCTGCACACTCTTCATTAACCTCTATGCCTATTCATCAACTGAGCAGATTCTAGTCACTGATTAGCTTCAAAACATCTGTCCTATTTTAATAATTAGTAGTAAACTGAGGTTATTTTACAAGCCTGTTCACACATTTGTATCTGAAAAACAGCATTCGTAGTGCTTGTTATCAGTGGCATGCACAGCTGTGCATACGACAAGGATTTGTTTTTATTATTTGTTTTTATGTAATTAAATTATAATTCTTGGAATTTAAGTTGTTTTTCAGTTTGTTGTTCAAGTTTACTACTGTTTACTAGTTACAAGTAACTAGTGCAAATTACTAGTGCAATGTTTGTTTGTTGTATAGTTATAAATTATTTGAAATACAGCAACACACCTGTTTCTCATCACAGCACATTCACAAAGAGGATAGATACTCTGTATACATTCTAACTTTTGGATAAACTGTATAGTCATTTAGTAAATAGTATACAGTAAATAGACCAGGTTCATGGTCTTCTCTCGTGAGGCAGAAATGTTAATAAAAAGTAGAATCTGGCAGGGTAATTTTAGAAGCAGAGCTTATATCTCTGTATTATAATCCTCTGCACCAGGAGGCTGACCGGTCTCGGCCCACTGCTGGTGTGACGGACATGATACCTGGCCGTCCAGATAATGAGTCAGAGGTCTCAGGGGTCAGACTGTGGGAAATGACTGGTGTTCAGTCTGGATGAGAAATCTGTCTCTCTCTTACCTCTGTGTGCTCTGCAGAAGTCTGGAATAATCATATCTTTAAATTAGTAGTTGATGGTAAACTGTGTTGGAAAACATGCTGTGAGTTTCTGTCATAAAGAGGAGACAGATTGTGGCTAGAAAGTACTGAGAAAGCGTCAACAGTGACGAAAGGCGTTATAGTTGTGCAGTACTATATAGTGCATGATCTACATCACAATGGAGGTGCAGTTAGGGTTAGTTTTGCTGAACACAGCACCATGAATTGTTTACATGGGTGATCAATGAAACAGCACAACAGATCATTTTAATTATGGATCTAGTTAACAGCACAACAAATCATTTACATAAGCGTGAACTACTGAACACCGCACAGCGAAACATTTGCGTGATATACTAAAGCCAGATCACTCTCTGGTCTGTTGCTCATTCAAACAACATTTAAAAGGTCATGCTTTCTGAAAGGTCAAACCCATATCTCTTGTCCAAATGTATTTCTAACCATGTTATAGTATAAGGTTAAATCAATACACTGATTTGTGTCCACTGTATCTTTGGATAGAATATACAATTATAAAATACTTTTTTCTGTGTAGGAAAGTACGGGACGCCACAGGCGTGGACATTAACATGCGAGTGGGTGTTCATTCTGGAAATGTGCTCTGTGGTGTGATTGGCCTCCAGAAATGGCAATATGATGTCTGGTCACATGATGTGACTTTAGCCAATCACATGGAAGCTGGTGGTGTACCTGGGTAAGCTGTGTTTTTTTTATTTGTAATCAATTAATAATTTTTAATTAATTAATGTATTTATTTAAACCTTACTGAGTGCACCTTTAAATTTTTAATCAGTATTAATTTTTAATTTGTAGTGTCAGAATCTAGCAACATAGTAATTGTAATTTTTTATCATATATAGGCGAGTCCACATCACCTCAGTAACGCTTGAGCACTTGAATGGGGCTTATAAAGTTGAAGATGGAGATGGGCAGGAACGGGACCCTTATCTAAAGGAACATGGGGTCATAACCTATTTGGTCATCAACCCAAAGGTACGAACAAACCAAAACAAACAAAACCAACCTCATACCTTTCCTTGAACCTCTTTTTTCATTATGCCAAGATAATTCTTAACCTCCTAAAGGCAATGAAAGTTTGAGAAATGTCTGTGGATCTTCTTATCAGGCTGAAAGGAAGAGTCCTCAACATCACTACAGACCCAGACATACGATGGATGGAGCCAAGATGAGAGCTTCAGTGAGGATGACCAGATATCTGGAGTCCTGGGGAGCAGCCAAGCCTTTTGCCAACCTTCACCATCGAGACAGCATGACCAATGAGAACGGAAAGATCAACACTGCCGTGAGCTTCCTAAGAGATACTATAAACTCTACAACACAAACACATTTCTCACAATGTACACAAGCCCAGATAAACCTATTAAGAATTGCCCCAACACTAAACTACTCACCACATACTTCCTCTTTAATAGGATGTCCCAATGGGCCAGTACCACTTTCAAAGACGCTCAGAGAGGTAATTTAAACCCTACATCTTTTTCCAACTGTCACATCTGTGCATACTGAAAGGTAGTTAAGCTACAGCAGGTGACATGTTAGTTCTGTTCCAACACCTAGTGACAGATTTGGAACAATCTGCATGGGCAGCGAAACAGAGCACCACACAAATTGCATTCTGCTAGGGAGACTTGACTTACAGTTGGAATTTGGCATAGGCATTTATCTATGCTAGCACAATGTTATAATAAGCAGGTGTAACAATACAGCACTAGCAAAAATGCATTGTAAAATGATTTCATTTTGAACACACACACTTCACTTCAGTGAACATTTAAGTATGAAATACATAGTTTTTCTTTTTGTAATTAACATCTTTTGCATTATCCATCAACACTGTGATTTTGCACAGAGCTTGGCACAATGCATTCTGGGATTGTTTTCAGGATGCTACTTTAGAATTAGGCCAACATGAGGGATCTTAGGAAACAGCTTAATTAAAGTCAACAACTGAAATTGCCCCAGTTTATTTTCCTAATGTGTCTTCCTGGTGTTATTTGAATGAGTCATCAATGCACATGACTTTAATTAAAATGAGTCTTCATAATCTTTAATCAAAATGTAATAACCTGGATAATGCTGAACACTTAGGATAATGTTAATCAATAGGCAAACTGGTTTATTATGTTCAGGCGCCACTAACTAGGTTTTGGGGCAGAGCTATATATACCTGTACAAGGAAAATATGTATGATTAATATTAATAGAAATTGAAAAAATATTTCAACTGCATATTGATGTAAGAGAAAGAGTCTTTGAGAAAAGTCATTAATAGGCCAATGTCTCTTCAGAACCAAATCACAAAAGAAGCGTTTTGAGGAGGAACTGAATGAGAGGATGATTCGAACTTTTGATGGCATCAATTCTCAAAAGTATGTCAACTCAGCTATATGTATTTAAACTGTTTAATGTTCTACTTCTCTTTGCTGTCTGTTTTTATCTATTTTCTGTTTTATGTTTCCATAGACAGTGGCTGAAATCAGAGGACATTCAAAGAATATCATTGTTTTTCCACAACAAAGCTTTGGAAAAAGAGGTATGCATTGACACGGAAACAAACATTGTTTACTTGAGCTTGATCAATCATACTTCTTAATATGAGTAATTGAAACAAAAACCTGTTTGCTGTCACTGAATTAAAACACACAAGTGTTGGATGCTCAATGAAAACAGTCTGGGTTTTTTTTGCAGTATAGAGCCACGACCCTGCCAGCCTTCAAATATTACATTACCTGTGCCTGCTTGATATTCTTCTGCATCTTCATCGTGCAGATCCTGGTCCTGCCCAAGTATGTTCATATTCATCCTCTGCATCTGTGTAACAAGTGCACACCCACAAAGTCTTTTCTGAGATGAACAGGGTTCACATAATATGATGACGCACTCTACCTTCCAGAGAAAATTACATTTGTTTGAAGTAAAAAAAATAGTTTGATACCAAAACACTTCACCTAAATGGAGAGATAGACAGATGGATAGATAGACAGATAGATAGACAGACAGACAAACAGACTGTTTGGTTGGTTTTTCACTCTCCTCCACATTTGAATCAACTCACCACATACAACATGTCTGTCTTTTTCAGAACGGCGATACTTGGAATCTCATTTGGGATGTCCTTTCTCATTTTGTCTGTGATTCTGCTCATTTGCTTCATTGGCCATTTTCTGGTAAGTGTCAACAGAAAACAGTGTTCATTTGCAAAACCATATCAACATGGTTTACTGGCAGACTATGAGCCCCTTTAGTTTACCCAAGACATTGAGACATTATTCAGATAATTGAAGTGCTGTTTGTTATTTGTTTTGTTGTTTGGGAATGTGGTGAGGATTAAATATTGTTGTGCGGTGGGAACACATGCTTCATTGGCTTCATCTTTCCTATTTTTGTTTTATAACATTTCATTAAATGTTTCGTCTGTAGACTGTTCTGAAACATCTGATCCACTTTGTTTGGGTTTAACTGCTTGAATTGATTTTTGAAGGCCACATCAGGTTTGATTAATATTGTGATGGTTGAGTTGATTGAGCCAGTCTCAATATTTTTGATTTCATCTCATTTAAAAAAAAACTGCAGTGAGATTTCCCAAATGTATAAGTGTTAGAAATGAAGTGTATCCATCTCTCATTGGGAAAAATGTCAGTTGAACATGTTTTATTTCCATGGCATGCAAAAATAATACAATTAATCATACAATATTGCATTTTGCGTAATCGGCATGACTCAATACTTAAGCATAATATTTCATTTATTTCGACTTACATTTTGATGAATAAGTGCCGATTCTGTTTTTCTCCAATATTATGAATTAAAGATTTATTCCCTTCACTGAATTTGATCAAATGGTTCTCGCTGCATTATTTCCCTGTGTTGACCAACAAACACCTCCCCTCTATAGCATTGCAATAAGACAGCCTCCACATCTTGGCTCTGGATCCTTAGATCCTCAGGAATCATCGCCAACAAGCCCTGGCCACGCATCACTCTCACCATGGCAACCACAGCCCTCATCCTGGTCATGGCTGTCTTCAATATGGTATGTCAACCATAATGATACAGGAAATTTCTTATGAATATTTTTATGCATATGGTCACACAAATGAGACATTGAGATGTTTCCTAATTGCATTGCACAAATTTACATTAGGGGTTTACATTAGGGATTTTGATTATAGTGGCCCGACTTGCACTATTGCAGAAATTATTGGCAGGGATTCATGTCCATCTGCATACTGGCTGCTGAGGGCTGTTTGCCCTCCAAATTTGGCCATTCCACTTGTGGCATATGTCACTGTTTGTAAACAAACATGAAACAAATTTGTCCATTTCAATCTTGTATCTTTCTGTCAGTGGCTATCTAAAAAACATTTTAATTTTGTAATAACTGCATGTCAATAGATAAAAGAAAATGACAGTGTAATTTTGAATTATTGGTTCTGTCTGTCAATGTCTGTTATTTGTTTTTCATTTATTGCAGTACATATAATAATTCAATTGAATTATTTATAATTTAATCATTCATATATAATATTACTGACATGTATTGTTACACTGGGAACTCATTAATTAGGATTTTCTGTGTGATGAGACACATGAGACACATTGCATGAGACACATTGTGTTTTTTTTTCTTTTCATGTCTCTTACAGTTTTTTGTAGAAGAGAACCTGCCACCAACAGACGCTGTTTATAATAAATCAAACGAGACATTTCTGCACCCTGATGGACATCCCATATCTTACCTGGACAAGAACACCTTCTACCTTCCAGTGAGTTTTCTCATTTGTCTTCCTTTCAGTTTTAATACAATCAAACATTTGTTGTTTTATCTTTGTAAGGGTGACAGTTCTAATTTTCTGCTCATAATAAGCCCATTGGAACATTTCAAGCATTTTAGATAATGAATCTAACCTGGGGTATTTTGCTAATATAACACACAAAATGTATGGTTACCTACATACTAGAAACAGTATGTAGTATATTATATAGTATAGTATATATTAGTATAATACTTAATGTAAGTGTGGTTATCATCAGTAAATATAGATTTCTGGTAAGACGTAGAGTGTAAGCTAACCTTTAAAAGAATTACACATTCAGTGAATACAGTATGGTTTATGTTAGCAACATCACTCCAAATAATAATAAATAAACATTTTTATTAGATATTATAAATCAAGCTACTTAAGGACCAAACAATAAAAGTTTGTGTTTTGTGATGTAAATATTTGTCTTTATTACAGACAGAGTAATAAATAACTGCATGTGAAACCCCGCCAAAAGCTCATTAAGAAAACAGTCACACTCACTTTTTCTTTAACAGCAGCTCTGTGGAGGTATTTTACATTGAGCTCGTAGCATCTTTAAGTTATATTTGATGTTCTAATTCACCTGAAATTACATTAAGGCCAGCCTTCAGTTAAAAGATCCAAAATTCAGACTCAATTGAACTGATTGTTTATGGAAGAATGCACGCAGCTGGACAAAAAGATTTATCTACTTAGCCAAGGTAATTTAAAGTTAAGCAATTTAAGGCAATTTAAACTGAAAGTAAAATGAGCATTTCTGAGTTGAAGTGAAAGTCTTACAGTTAGAGTATGAGGGATCAGCCATTGAGACTCTGCTGTTGTGTTTCTCTGCCATCAGTATTTCATCTACAGTTGTATCCTGGGTCTGATCTCCTGCTCAGTGTTTCTGAGGATCAACTATGAGCTTAAGATGTTGATCATGCTAACCGCGGTGGTGCTGTACAACATCATCATACTTCAAACACATGCGTCCCTGCTGGATGAATACAGCAGGTTCCTCTACAAAACCGAAATCCTGGAAAGGTGAGGTAGAACCTAATAAATTTGAATTTTAAGATTAAATTGCCCACATTGTTTAAAACTTTAATTCATCATGCTGTTTAGCAATGAAATAATGGTCTGAGAATGGCCCTGTTCAAATCATCAGATCCTTGAAGATGATGGGGATGAGGAACCTGTCCCTGGATGTCTAGGTGGGGCTTAATCTGGTTGATGTGGGCAGATGGAGGGTTAATTCAAACATTTGTGCACTGGACCATCAAATAACTGTTAGATAATCTGTCTAACAGAAGCTGTGTCAGACTGGATAAGAATGAATCAAGGTTGCTAACTTGCTATTGTATTATATAAAACCATTACAAGAGTCAATTTCTTTATAAACTATACAATACATCATATTATTTTTTGCTTTATCTGATATTAATCTAATATAAAGAGATAATAACGCCTACAAGGCTCCTAGGATGAAAGTCTTAGTGTTCTTTTTTATTAATGCCTCCAATGTCACAAGAACTAGCAGCTTTCTTATTATTGATCTTAGTGCTAAAACATTCATGGCTAATTCTGCTTAGCAGAGGTCATATGAGGTGACTAGAACAGAATTGTTCCTGAGTGAGTTCCCTCTCTCAAACTCGTTTGAAATGAAAGCAGTCTCAGAGCTGTGGAACGGATCATTAGCATCAGCTTTTGTTGGGCAGCAGCCCAAACATATCCTGCACAGCCAGTAATACCTTATATTAATAGTCTTTTCTTCCATTAAACAAATAAGCATTTTATTAAATGTTTAAAGTGGCTCTGCATACTCATTTGTCCCAAAACTACCCCAACAAAAGCCATCAACAGAATGCACAAAATTAAAGTTAGGATTTGCTTTAAGCACAAGGGGGATTGCAAATGTGTGTCTGGAAATCACAGATGAAACTTGTAATATATAAATAAATGAAAGGCTGTGAGAAGCACAGACAGTACTGCTAACTGACAGCAGGGTTGGACATGGTTTACTGGCCCTTACTGGGCTACAGATGACATGATTTGTTACCAAAAATCAGTTACGCTGACTCTCTCTCTCTCTCTCTCTCTCTCATCAAAACAAGGCCGGGAGTTCTGAAAGACTTAAAAACAATGGGCTCTGTCTCCCTCTTCATATTCTTTGTCACTCTTCTTGTTCTAGCCAGACAGGTGAGTTTTTTTATAAACCAGAATAAACGTGTTCAACAGACTGAAATATTGATCACTGAATTTAAATTGAATAGAACCATTCTCACTTCGGTTCTGAACTGGTTTTCTCCCTGTTTTTCTGCCCTCATGGTAATAAGCTGGTAAAACCTACATTGCCATTTAAAGATAATTCCCCAGGTGAACATCTTGCCTGAGCGTTTGCACAGATAAAGTGTGAAAAGCCCCTCTGTACATGTTTCTATATACAGCACATTCCCTGTTTTGAGAAACAGTCTCAGAGGTCCAGTCAAGTTGGACTGCTCCACTTTCACACATATCTTACTGCAAGTGCTTTTCCCAGTAATAGCCCCCTGCCCCAAATCTGTCTCTTGGTAGTGATTTATTAATAGGGAAACTGGGTAATAAGTTGAAATATGCCTTTTGAATTGATTGTTGTTATCATGATGTGACTGTGACATCATGGTGGTCTTTTGGACATTGATTTGATGAAGCTTTGATGATTTTGTACAGATTACAGTAAATCACAATATAATGGGCTTTCACTTAATGTAAAGTTTAATAAAAATATACGGTAATCATAGGTGGAGTTTTACATCTGTGCTTGGAGGGCATTTTATTAGATTTTTTATGTTCCATATCTTTAATAGGGTTTCTTAAACATGATAATAGAAAAATATAGCCTTAAGTTTTTCTACCCACTATGATAACAAATAAAATGAAAACAAAATGTTATTATTCAAAATTGATTCCAGTCTGGGGTAAGCAGTGCACCCTGTTGCCCACCCCAGCACACACACTGTGTATGAAGATAGTCAGAATTTGTCAGTAGTATTTTTGTGTTGAGGTCGTGATGTGGTAGAAGAAACAGCAGATGGACAGATTGATATTCAGGGTCACTCTCCTCTCTCCTCAGGGTCTCTGTACAGCAACACTCAGTCACGTCATTGCACACAGACGTGTTGATTTAATTCATTTTATCATTAGTCTGCTTATTTCCTTTGCGCGGATCGTGTTAGACAGCGATTGCAGATACGTTTCTGTTTATTAAAGAAATAAGGGTGCAGTTTTCTCTACCTACTTGCGGTAAATTTCAAGAGCCCTTGGGGCCGAGCTGTGACGCTTCTTACACTGGACAAATAAATGAAAGTGTAATATGTGCTTTAGGTTAGTGTTTGTATGTGGTTCATTCGCACTGATTCAGGTTTTCTGGATAGTTGTGTGTCCTTATCTTGTTTAGTTCATCTTATGTTTAGTGTTTCCAGATATACACTACAGTTTCATAATATTTGTGGGAGTAAATGACAAAAAATCTTCAAATACTGTTGCACTGTAGAAAATGAATGTAAAATATTACATTGGTAATACATGACATGACAACATTACAGGTATTATGGCCATTATACCTTTTACTTCAAAACCCAATTTTTACAGTATTGTACAGTTAAATGACATCCTGTGTTGAATTGTATGAATGTCCTGTATACATCTAATATCATTTTTTACCATAGTACATTTGCTAAGGGGTTTGTTCAGAACACTGTTGGCTCTCATGACACTGAATTGTTCACTGAAGAATAGCACGGTGACCTCCAGTCTCTTCACCTCTGTGTCCTCTTGTAACAGAATGAATATTACTGTAGGTTGGATTTCCTGTGGAAGAACAAATTCAAGAAGGAGTGTGAGGAGATCGAGACCATGGAGAACCTCAATCGCGTCCTGCTGGAGAATGTTCTGCCTGCCCATGTTGCAGAACACTTCCTGGCCAGAAACTGGAAAAATGAGGTGAGATGGTTGATGCTATAGAAGGAACTACATGCAAGTGACAGTGTGCTAAAAACATACTCAAGGTTCATGGTTCACAAATTATGGCATGGGATAGTGTTTAATGACCATCATGTTTATTTAGCATACTGTATATCATTTAGCATAGCATATTTATATGTTACTCCAAGGTGCATTTTATTCTCTGAAGGAAAAGTATACCAGAGTAAAATGGTATCATGGCAGGTACCATGACAAAACAGAACCATGCAGTATAGAAAAGGATTGGTTTGCCAGGGTTCTGTTATATAGAAGTGGGTGATGCTATTAAAAGAACAAAGAAGTATAACTCTGAGTCTGCTTTGGAGTACTAGATGTGAGAAGTGACTTTCTCTTTTAATGAATACTTTGAATTCTGTTGATGTCACTTTTATATAACATCTTGTTTTGTGCTGGTTTTAAAAAGTCAGTCTTCAGATATTTATGGCAAAGCTTGTTTTTCTGTGAATGGCAGGATCTGTATCATCAATCATATGACCTGGTGTGTGTGATGTTTGCTTCTATCCCGGACTTCAAAGAGTTTTACACAGAATCAGACGTAAACAAGGAGGGTCTGGAGTGCCTCAGACTGCTCAATGAGATCATCGCAGACTTTGATGAGGTAATGTTGCTTCTTCACGTATTTCACACACATAAATTTCACCCACTTTCCTTTTTTGCTCTCAAACTTTTGTGCCCATTGAACTGTCTGCTGATCTCGGCATGCAAATTCTGCTTTTTAGCTGTGACAGCTCCTATAAATAGTTGTAAATAGCATCTTTTACAAGTGAAATGAATCCTATTATGGCAAAATATATTGTTATTATCATGATTCAGCCCTTTATCATAAGCAGTTTTGATGGTTTGTTTGATGTGTACTCTGATATGGTTTTAGTATTATCCTTTTTTATGTAGTTGCTCTCCAAGCCAAAATTCAGCGGAGTGGAGAAAATAAAGACCATTGGAAGCACATACATGGCAGCCACTGGGCTTAATGCCACACCAGGGCCAGAGTATACACAGGTATGAGAAATAAGTTGCACTAATAAAGCCATCATTAAATGAACCAATATATCAATAAATGACTCTATCAATAAATCAACTATTGAATTAATGAGTCAGTAATTGAACCAAATAATGAATGAGTTGATCAATAACTCAATGATTTAATAATTAAATCAATAAATCATTGACTCCACCAAAGAATGAATGAATGCATAAATGAATACATCTTTCTGTCTATGTAACATTTCTACCTATGTCAATTTCAAATTTGATTGTACATTTTTTGTGTACATTTATTCCTGTATAATAGATATTCTTTTGTCCTTACATTTTGAGATCTTATGTTTAGAATATGCAACCATGATGTCAAGCTCATGGTGTATGTCTTCTGTATTTTAAGGAGCATGACAGGCAGTACATGCACATTGGCACCATGGTGGAGTTTGCCTTTGCACTGGTGGGGAAACTGGATGTCATCAATAAACATTCCTTTAATGACTTTAAGCTCAGAGTGGGTGAGTGAGAATAGAGATTCGATAGAAGACTGACATCTATGATCAAACACACTCTCTGCTGCTAGAAATGATTTAATAGTGGAACTATTGGCCCCACATGACTAATGCATGGAGATGAGCCATAGGCTAGACACATGCATACCAGACACGGTCTCTCTAGATCTCTTTGTTTCATGCTGTTTTGAAGCTGTCAGAGCAGTGAAGCTTGCTGTGGGCTAGCAGGCTATGTTCTGTCTGACCAATGAAGCTTGACTTGCATGTGTGAGCAGGGCTGTCTCGCCTTGTTTCTGCTGCTCGAAAGCTGCTTGTTATCCACAAATCTTAGGCTGCCACACAATGTGGAATTGCCTTTTTCATTTCTGCAATAGGATTAATGAAAATATTTTTAGATGTAATAGAAAATATTTTTTCAAAGTATTACTTTTAATGCAAAATACATTCTAACCTATACATGAGATGTAAAAGATTATTGTACAGAAAAACATTATAATTATATATTATGTCCCACATAAATAGCTGTTGCTAAATGGAGTCCAAGTTAAAATGCTTGTAAACTTATCAGTCATAGTTCCACCTGATCAAAGATTTACTGTTATAAATCATTCAGTGTTTGTTCCAGTCGATTAAATGTGTTACAGTATATTCCAAATGGAAGGCATGAATAAAATTGTAAATTAGATAAAAGAGTACATTATGGGAAGAAAAATGTTCAAGAATATAAATGGGTAGAAAAACAGGGAAAGTGAAATTACCTTGTCTACAGTATGTTTGCTTCTTTGAAACGAACAAAGAGCTTCACATTATGTCATTCTGAAAGCACTAATGTACCTAAAACCTTGAAAATGGCTGGGTGTGATTTTCTTGTGAATGTGATCAAAGATACATTGAGCTAAAAAAAGTAAATAAAGGCACCGTCAGTGTACTTACGTGAGAACAGCATATTACAGTATATTACAGAAATAATCTAACTGGGTCAAGACAAAACATGTTTAAATATTATAGTACTTTTTATTTTATTAATATTGTTATAGAAGTGTTACAGTTATAGAATGCTGTGTACATTTATTACTAATGTATGTGATGTAATGTATGTAGGTATTAATCATGGGCCTGTGATCGCTGGAGTCATTGGCGCTCAGAAGCCCCAGTATGACATCTGGGGCAACACAGTGAATGTAGCCAGCAGAATGGACAGCACAGGGGTGCTGGGAAAAATACAGGCAAGAGGCTTCTCTTTGTCCCATGCACTCAAAATCATGTCTTCACCTCTGATTGTTTCCTTGTGGATGTTTTAATTGCATGAAATTATAAATCACCACAGTTGATTTTTGTGGTGCTTTTGATTGGACGTCTAGACGGGGAGTTACGCAAGTAACAATGTGGCGCCCAATGACTCATTTATCCCTTTGGATCCTTTGTGTGTGACTTCAGGTGACAGAGGAGACGAGTCGGATCTTGCAGACATTGGGCTACACATGCACGTGCAGAGGTATAATAAATGTGAAGGGAAAAGGAGAGTTGAAGACCTACTTCATCCACACTGAGATGAGCCGCTCTTTATCCCAGGGGAACGTAATGCCATGACACAGCAAAAGATGTGGGCAGAGCTAAAGACCTCTATTTGAACATACTGACAGACATTTGTAAATAACTGCACCTAGATTTTAGATGCACGAGATTTTGGATGTATTGGAAGTGATACCATTTCTACTGTATCTCATAGGCAGGGTATGTGCACAGGGTACTGTATGTAATTATAGTAGCAATTATTTTATAAAAAAATCAAATATTACAAAAAAGTGTTTTGATGTTTTAATGCCATTGTTTTTCTTTTTTTTGTAAAAACCTCATTAAACTTTATATGTAGTTTGTCTTGCTGCAGACATTTTTTATGATTGACATGTCAACATGGCATGTAACGGACATTTTTCTCAACTGCAAATTATAGGAACATGCAAGTACACTGAAGGCTAGTAAACCTTTTGAACGTTTACACCAAATACACACGTAGAGTGTCTGAAAAGTCTGAAAATGCTCTCAAGCATGCAAAAAAAAATTAGTTTGGTGACCTGAAGAAATGATATGCAGATCATATATTGCACATAAAAATAACCTGAAACGTAAATGCATAATTTGAGTGCATCTCAGAATAAATGGTGCTTGTTGAGGCATTGAAAATGGGCCAAGGTGAATCTCCTCCACAGTTCAGTGATAAACTTTGAGTGGTACACCTGAGACTGTGCGCTGTGGGAGGATCATGAGTGAGTTTCAGGTGGACTGTTAATCAGCAGGCTTACGGTTGGCCTTTACTGCTTCATGCATTTAACAAAATCCCAACAGATGGTTGTGAGCTGCTCAGATTGAGTGATGGGTGGAAAAAACATGTTATTTATGCTGGATTTACAGGTTTGATGTCAAGGCTGTTACTTGTAGTTCTTAAAAAACATTTATTTAATTATAATCATCCTTTATAATGTATAACGCACACTACTTATAATGCACATGATTTCAGCTTTAAAAAACAGGTAAAAGATACAAAAGTGCAAATCAGTTTATAATAAGAGTTTGATTTGATTATTTGACGTCACACAGAAGAGCAACTCCTCTCAAGATCCAGTACTCTGGAGGTGAACTCGTCCTCAGGTCAACAGCTGCGATGTAGTTCAGGTCTGTGCGTACAGGTTTCTTATAGACTGGACAGGAGTACAGACGAGCATCTTTCACACCTGAGTGAAAAGAATCACATAATTAGGTTTCCTGTTTTCTCCCGCTTTTACTGTAGACATTATCTGCTACGTGTAATAAATCTTGCACGACCCATTAAAATGCACCAGTCTAGCTGGATGCTAATTCAATTGCAGTTACTTCCAACTGTTCTCCTAAAACAAACAAAAAAATCAACTATTTAAAACCATGGAATAATGGTGAAACATCTGATACTCATTTCATCACATGAGTATTGTGAGTACTTACGTAAGTTTTATTTGTGAGGATTATCCAACACTTGATATTGAACATAATACTGAACATACTGGGCACACACTGTAAAAATTAAAAGTAAACTTCAAAATGTATTTGAAGCGCCGCAAAACTAATATAACAGGGTTATTAGTGGAGCTCAAATTCTATAAAGGGATATTGTAAGATCTGTAAACATTTAAGTGGTTCCTGAAATATTTATCTTATAAACACCAGCATATGGAGGAACCCATATTTCTACAACAGCAATGACCTGGGACTGCAGTATTTACCAAAAAATTGTATAACGTGAGTATGAGACATTTTTAGCACTTGCTATGTGAACACACAAAAACATCATGTTCAGCAAGTAAAGACTAAGATGCTGAGATCAGATCAAGCGTTTCTGTTCATTTCTATTGTTTCTGTGTTACAGACAATAGGCAATATAAAAAATATTATTGTTATAAACAACAATAATCATAATGAAATATTAAAAAACAATAAGATAAGAAGTACCAGGCTCTATATTGTTTTAATTATTTTACTTTGTTTACATCACACATATATAAAGTCTATTTTTCTCTAGGCTCAGAACATCTATATACTTTACATCTATATACTTGGACCTATATACAATACATATAGTAAAATATTTGTGGTATTTGTCATTCAGGCCTTATTCATGAAACACAAGAATTCACCAAGGACCTTTTAATTATTACAACGCAGAAACCAAGATCTTTATTTATTTATACATGCTGGAATCAATCAGTTGGTTTGTGACGGATTGAATGTTGTCATAATTAGTCTCTTGATGTGACAGCCTCTGCTTAAATCCACAAAGAGAGTCACACAATATCATGACACACTGATATTCATCTCTTCTTCGTCACATATCTGATGGCCTGTCAGTTTAATTTCTGGTGTCTTTATTTTAAATTACTTTAACAGTCTATTTCAGTTCTGCGCTCTACCAAATGTTTGCCCTTCCTGTCTGTGAAATACACTAACTTGTGTCATGAAAGGAAAATGTGGCACACACAACAAACGAAAAAAAATGTTTCTCACCATTGTTTTCTGCATACATCCTGATAACAGGCATCATCTCAAACAGAACTTTGGGTTTGGAGTCAACAAGTTTGCAGTTTTTGCGGTCCCAGCCGGCTCCCTCCAGGTAGAGTCCGTACACGTACACTCCCTCTGCAGGGGGCTGGGTGATGTCATCCTTCATCCATTTAGTGACTTCATTACACAGAACCATACGGTCCAGTGCCCACCCCTTATTAGCACGAGTGATCTCCTGTCAAGCCCATAGAATTAATGTGCAGATGTAGCTTGTAACTTCTTTTATATAATGCTAATATGTTTTACAGAAAGGTTACATTGGTTACTACCTTAATTTCCTTAGTTAACATTAACTAAGAACTGACAATACAGTATTTAATATTCCTTGTTAACGTTCATTTCATAACGTTCACGTTCAACATAACTAATACATTTTTAAAATGTATTAAAGTCTGTTAACATTAGTTAATAGACAGCACAATGAACTAACACGAACAATGAACAACAGTAAATCTAATAACCCTTTAATAAAAGCACCAAACAGGTCCATAATAAAAATAAATAAATAAACAAAAAAGTACTTTTAGCTGTACCTGATATGAAAAGTCTGTGTTTATTCTCAGAGCTGCAGGTGTTGGCACAGAAACACCACAGAGAACTGAAGAACAGGATAGGTGCCCAATTTTAATTAAAAGAATCCTGTTTCTTGCAAGCTGTTTACCCCCAAGACATTAGCCAGAATGTACCCTGCTGAGCAGCTGACTCACACAGCTCAAAACACCTCTAAACTCACTATTACTTGTTATCCCTTAAGGAACATGCATTTGAAGACTAATCTGCCAACAAAATAAGAACACACGGTATGTTTGGGGAATGTTTACACCTAGGTGTATAACGTCAGTAGGAAGTAAAACAACATCTTGTGTGATAAAGTGAAGCAGATCAGATCTTTTCTGATCTTCTCAATGGATAAGGGTGTTGAATATGAGCACAAGCTTCAGTTTAACTGAGATGAAGCAGATACACACCTGTCTCATAGCTGTCAGGAAACCCTGTGGGTTGAAGAAGCCTGTCATCCAAAAGCAGTTGGGTCGTCCCTCAAAGATCCAAGAGTGGAACTGCCGGTTCCTCTCCAGCAGTTCTGTGAACCAGAACCCTAGTGTGGTGGAGGCCCAGGAGGCCTGCATATAGACACACAAACCACAGAGAAAAGCAGTTGAGTAGAGCAGTTGAGTGTCCAAAGCAGAAAGCAGCAAAGAGACTACATGCTCCTGGAATGCAGTACAAACATACACAATGCAATTCACAACACACACACAAACTTATGCTGTTACAATTTTCAGAGAATACATATGTTTAAGTTTTTCATATAGAACTATTTTTGGACTTTAGAAGACTGAAGCTTGAGGCTGGAGTGGTACAGTATATATGCCTATATAGGCACATATTCCATTTTGAGTTGAATTTCATTATGGAAAGTGTATGTGAACATATTGCAATGTTTATTTCTTTTGTATTATGGAGAAAGAAAGTCAATATCGTTTCAGAAAGACATGAGAGTAAGTAAATGACAGCAATTTTCATTTTTGGGTAAATGCACGCATACAATATCTTAACAGTGTATCTAATCAGACAAAGAGCACTGTAGACACAACACACAAACAGGACCGTATATACACAGACTTTCTGAGTTTGCGTGTAAGAGCGACAGAGTGAGATTGTCATTCAAGAGGCCGAGCTTTCAGTTAACTTGTCATTAGCTTAGCTTGTAGTGTATGAAACACGGAGTGCTGTTGGCTGCTGTTGAGATGTTATGTAAACCTGTTTGTGTAAGCTGAGCTTTTCTTTTCCAGCTCGTCTCTGGGTTCATGGTGTCACTTTTGAGATGATGTTCTGCTCCTTTAATCCAATTATCTTCTGATCTCTCCCCATAAGGCTTTCACAACACAGCTTTCAGGATAATCATGACACCAAACTTGATTAACTGAAGTGCTACAACGTAAGTGGACACATACGTGCTGTTCCAATCATATGCTGCAAATGAGATTTTCCTTTGATTGCATATTTTAATTGATTTTTGGATACAGTACAAACATAAAAAAACTGTTAAATGAGTCCCACTCCAAGCTGAATAGTAAATGGTTGATATGCACATCTGTGATTACACATCAATGCTATTTTATATTAGGATGTCAGGTACAATAATCTTTCCAGAGCATCACATTATCCATACATTTTACAATTTAAAGACTGCTGATGACCTCCAACCTTTTTCCAGCGCGCAGGAATCCGGGCATCGTACATGCAGTCTAGCGCATCTCGCAGGTTCTCACTCATGATGATGGTTCCATCGATGGCCAGCTTCAGGTCGCTCAGTGTGTTCCTGACCAGCACAATCACTCTCTGCATGCGATCAATCTCTTGCCGCAGGAAGATGTTCATTGGCTGAAGGGGACCCATGCTCATCAGTCTCTCTCTGACCTGGATAAATGATGCAATTACAAAAAAACACAGACTGCTTTATGGGCAAGTGTTTGATCCTAAAAACATTCAGAGGGGGTTTACTGAGAAGATTATCCCATTAATGGGCTGTTTGAGGGTTAAGACTTGGTTTTAGGGTTAAGGTAATAAACAGGTTAGGGTTAGGTTTACTGCAAGGTTTAGACATTAGTTGTGAGGGTGTCGTGTCAATGAATGTCCTTGCAAGGATGCTGTACATAGTGTGTGTGTTGTTTCACTACAGGTTTCACTAAAGGAATTATGTAAATCATATAACAACATCCTCAAAAATTCTCTTTTTTTCTGTTTTTTTGCTGCACACTAATTTAACATGCAAAGTGATGCAACTAGTCAATCATAGGCTAGAGAGTTTTTGTAATCACATTTTTTCTTTCTGTGTATTGTTATTAATAATAGAGTTTCACTATTGTTAGAAAGGAGGGCAAAAGGATTTTCCATCTTGTAGTTCTGAAATATTCAGAAAAACACATGATTGAGAAAATCTGCTTGTCGGCACTGGGCCGATATAATGGAACACAGAAAAGGCTGGATAATGAACACGGAAAGGCTGTGTGCACCCTGGGGTGCGATTTTGCCTGCTGCCTCATTAATTGGTGGAAAATCAGAAGGGAGTAGCAGCCAATTACTGCCTATATGTTTCATAAGCACCTGCAGTTAGATGTTAGAACATTTTTGAGGGAAATGCATTAGTGCAGGTTGTCTGTGACCTCACCGCCATCCATCAACTCTGAGACTGTCCCTTCGGGACACCGGACAACAAAGGCCATTTGTTACCATTGGCACTGACCTCTCCACCATGTGAATTATTTTGTTTTATCACTGTTATGCAGTGTAGACTTCACCTCAAATGGTACAAAATCTGGAGGCAGTTTCTCCAGCATGTCATCTGCCAGCCGACCCACAATGGCCTCTCTGGTCTCTCCTCCCCCACTGGAGCTGTCCTTGGGTTGGATGCTTAAGATGGTGTCTAGTACGTCTTTAGCCAGCTTGCTCTGGTAGGTGATGTCTGCATTGGGGTGAAGGCCAAACACCTCGGGGGTGTCGTATGTTGGTAGACCCTGTGGGACGTCATCTAACAGTCAATTATTTTTGGCTAATCATGTTTTATAAGATGATGATTTTCTTAAAATGCATCATAGATTCAGTTTTATTGACAGAACTTGTGACAAAGTTGAAATCATTTCAACAATTATTTATTTATTCTTTAAAAATGGGGCTACAGAAATGAAATGCATCAAGTTACGTGTCTGGATTCTAAATTGAAACATTCTAAAAATAAATGAGTAAACAAAGTGCCTTGCAATCAATTTTCATTAAGCATCAACAAGCATTATGAGGTCTTACTCTCATTAGTCAGGAAACTGAAGCCTCTTGCAGCTGTTTGCAACTGCAAAACACCATCTTTCAACATTGCTCTTGCATTTTGAACACCAACCCCCATTATAGATCTTTATTTGATGAATGCGCATATAATGCGTTGTGTAGCAGCTACACGATGCATTCATCATCATTTCTATTCATAAAACACAAACATCCCTTAAAAACAACACATGCTTAAGAGATCTTACACCAAGCCACTGAATGAAAGATAGTGGGCTCCATTTTATCTTTTGTTTTGGAGGAAAATGTCCCACATATTTCCCTGGGATGCTTTTGTGTGATTTTGTGTATGTTTGTGTATGTTCATTCGTTAATGGTGATATGCTCATTGTGTGTGACAAATTCAACAATACTGTAGCCCACGTCAATGTGACTGTACAGACAAACTCCTGGGCCCAGGTTTGTCACTGAGTCTTAGGGAATTATCCTGCAGTGAGCTGGACTAAAAACATCCATCACAATCAGCTCAGACAGAATAAAGATCAGTCTGACTGTGCCTCCAGCAGTGTTATATCTCTCACGAGGACACTGCTGTTGTACATGACTCAGTGCCTTTAATGTGCAAGAGAATAAGTCCAGCGAGGAGCTGGTTATGTTCCTCTCTGCACTAGGAGGCTATTATGAGGTATTGTGGCGCCCTGTGTGTTCACAGGGCTTTGAGTTTGGCTGATGAATCAGCTGCATTTTTAAAGACAGATTTTATTAGTTTCCTGACTGTTTTTAGCCCCAATACCGCCAACTAATTTAGAGTTCCTGAATAAAAGGGCAGTTGATTTAAGACTTTTAATCAGATAAAACCGGATATTCGGGACAGATACATTTACAGATACACAAACAGTTAACTTTTGGTTACTAATGACATTATCCTCTAGGATGTGACTTCATTTTTGGCCAGAACATAAGTATAACTTATGAATAATGGCTTTTTTGTCATGGATTGTGGTTGTACCTTTAAAATCCACAACACTATTATTATGGTAATCTGTATGGCAATCATAGTGATATTTTAGCTGCCGGCAATTGAGATGCAAATGAGAAAAGTGCTCAGCTTTATTAAAGAAGATGTAAAAAACATTTTTGCAACTTATCTTCGTAAAATGTGGCACAGCTTACCCCACTTTTTCCTATGGCATTGGAGTTATTGCAGCAATTGCTCAAATACAACAAATACACTTACATTAGTCACTTACATTGGTTCATGAAAGTTATCCTGTATCAAACAAGTCAAATACAACAGCATTTTTACCCAACAGTGAACATGCTCTAAGCCAAAAATACTCCTGTTGAAACACAGCACAGCTCTCTGGGCACAAGTCTTAAGACTGAACTACGATACTGGGCAACATAATAAATCTAATTTTCTCTAAATTGAGAGAATACATTTTAAATTCTCTACATTATAAATTGTGTTAGTGTTACATGCCTTGTTGCCACAGATACACTCAGCAAAACAATCTGAAAGAAAAAAACTAATTATTAATTATTTTTTTACATAATGAATAATTAAATAATTAAAATAATTAATTAGTTAATTATATTTTTCTATACTTATTTTTGTTAACGTTTGTTGTTCTCGGTATGTATTTACATTCACAGCTTGTTTTTAGTCTATAACTACATTAGGCAATTTGTTGCCTAATTTATGTTCTTGAGAAAATGTAAAGAATATGTTTATTGCATCTACTGTCAGCGCTAGGGCTGGGCGATATGACCAAAAAAATGATCATGATATAATAGTTCATATTGATCGGTATCGATAATTATTGACATTTTTAACTTTTTTTAAATAAAAAAATTACAAGTAGAAAAGATTACATTTAACCAGTTTTTTATTTATCCACATAATTAAGTCAAAAACCTGTAAACAAAAGTTTCTTTAAATAGTAAGTGTTAAAGAAACACAATATGTGCATGTATTAAGTGACGTGGCTCCCACTATATTCGCCCCGCTGTCAGTGGTGATGCAGACTTGGTTGCTTTCATTCAGACCCATGAGACCAGAGCATCAGTCCAGAGCATCAGACCAGGGCATCAGTCAGGTTTTGCGCAATAAATTCCCCTGTGTGGTCTTCGGTAAAATATGCTGTTTCCAAGCATTTACTCTTCAGATTCCAATCGCCGTCTATGAAATGCGCACTTAAGCTAATATACGGATCACATGTGCGCCTCGTCCACGTGTCTGCGGTTTTTACAAAGCTTGTTCTGATGTTGGACGAAGAAACGAAGAAACCAAGAACTGCCACACTGGCGAGCTGACATGTCTTTTTTATTGACCATGTCCTCACCGCTGGCGCTCACCATGGGTGGTCTAATGTCACCTGCGATGACGCAACCGAACGCGAGAGCGACGCAACCGAACGCGAGAGCGACGCAACCGAACGCGAGAGCGACGCAACCGAACGCGAGAGCGACGCAACCTGGCTGTTTAGATCTGATTGGTCGTTTGCGTGTCATCAGCACGCGCGTAATTAATGACAATATTGAGGCTATAACGAAGATTTTTTATATCGTTACCGACAATTGTATACCGTCGATAAATATTGATACCGTTTTATCGCCCAGCCCTAGTCAGCGCTACTGTTACTGTTCACCCCCTTTGCTACTGTTGTTTTATTTTGTTTATCCATTTAATGCGGATACTGGAATTTATTATCTGTACTCAGTACTGCTATTTTAGTGTCAAATGCTAATATATACAAATGTACTGTGAACCTGGTCAGCCAACAGTCCACAGTGTGAGTTAATCTGCCAACATATCAAATCTTTATCGGGGGAAAACTGAACACTGACTTGGCAGTTATACTAAGATTTGTTATTGGGATCTCACCTGAATGTACTGGAGGTATTGCTCCACGTTAACACATCTGGGAACACTGTAGTCCTTGTAGAAGTGGAAATCAGGGCTGAACATGTTCTCATTAAACCACACCTTCGCAAATGTGTTTAAGAGACGTTTGTCATAGTCATCAGTCACTCTGCCTCCGTACTGGATTTCACCAATCATGTACCGCACAGTGCTCCAGGACACGCCCTACAAAGGTCACACATTCAAATGAATATGCCAGGTGCCATCTATATGCAAACTCTTGCATAAACCCTTGGCAGAGGTGACACTGTTAATAAATTACTTTTGCTCCATATATTGCAGTATAATAGTCTCGCCACACAGTCCCAAATCCCAAAACTTGTCACACTTCACTAATACAGGCCTGGAGACATTTGACAATAAAAATTGAGTAAGTCAATTAAAACCCATGAAAAAGTTTGTGACTGACAGTAAGTCCTGGGTTGCTTTAAGGTTATTTGTCCAGATTAAAGATGTGCCACTATTGTCAACAAATATAATCTCAAAAATTAAAAAAATGTTAGTTAAAGGTGTTTCTCCTTTCCCTTCTGGTTCCCTTTAGTTTCTACATTTTGGAAGTTTTTAAAAAAGGCATTTTTTAAAGAAAGAATATTAAATTACCCCAATACACAGCAATTACATTTATGCATTTGAAAGATGCTTTTATCCTGTTCCTGGGTTCATGTAGCTCAACAGGTAAAGCATTGCATTAGCAGCGCAAAGGTTGTGAGTTCAATCCCAGGGAACACAAGTACTAATAAAAATGTATACCTTGAATTCACTGTAAATCACTTTAGATAAAAGCGTCTGCCAAATGTAAATGTTATTCAAGCAAAAAGTATACAAGGTATACATTTTATCTGTATGCATGTTACCTGTGAATCTAGTTAAAGAAGCTTGTTATTAGAATGCCAGTACTATAAATGTTACTCATACCTTCTTGATATCCATGTCATCCAGGTGATTCTGAACAAACTGTATGGTCGCATTAAAATCAGCCTGATTAAATTCGTATGGGATGTTCCAGCCCAATGGCCCATACTTTCTTCTCTCCTGGACAGTAGAATGAAGGAATGCCACACTGTAAAGCATTGGCCTCCACTGGACCATGTTACTTACATCTAAGAGGTCCTGACTGATACCTGGAAGATATTATCAAGCATTATCATTTTTTTTTATCTTGTAAGGATAACGGCATTTAATAATAATCATCCAGCCTAGAGAGATTATTTTCAATAGGATTCAATAGTTCCATTATTGTACCAAATCCAACAGTCGCCTCAAAAGAAATTTTACAATCCTTCCTCTGAAATACACAGAATCCACAGAAACGTTCTTAGATGGCCTGGGCTTGACATGTAGTCAAGTCTGTATGGAAAAGTGTCAGCTGAACAAGACGAACTATCAGCAGAGACTAAGCTCACCTCCATAAGTCCTCTTAAGTCCAGCTTTCAGTCCCTGTGGAGGCTCGTTGGTGAACTTGATTGACATCTGCAAGAGTGTGATAGGAAAGTGTCTGTGAACCTCAGTGGTCATCCACAGTCTGAAGGTATCATGAACACTGTCTGTCTCTGTAATGGTGTCCATGAGTTCGTCCATGAAATCCAGACCCAAATGACAGTTCTGAAGTAAAGCCCAGCCCCCCTGAGAGATTCCAAAAGACATATAAAAAACAAACATCAAATTTAGCTCTAAGAATTGTTTCAACGTGTGTAAGTTTTACTAAGCTCAATAAGTAGAGATATTTAGAGGTCTGTTGTGGTCTGCAGACTTTTTTACATTAATGGGGGGCAGTTGTGGTCTACTGGTTAAGGAGTCGGGCTTGTAATCAGTAGGTTGCTGGTTCAATTCCAGCACCAGCAGATAGCAACTGAAGTGCCCTTGAGCAAGGCACCTAACCCCCGATTGCTCCCTGGGCGCTGCAGGGATAGCTGCCCACTGCTCCGGGTGTGTGTTCATGACTTGCAGTGTGTGTTCACTCCTCACGTGGATGGGTTAAATGCAGAGGTCACATTTCGGTTATGGGCAACCGTAACTGACAAACACGTCACTTTTTCACTTAATCATATTCAATATCATACATTCAATGGTTGAAAGCTCTATTATAAACACTATAAACATAAAATAGCTAATAAAGACTACCCTGTTAGTATATAAACTCTATACTCTCTAAAATATACTCTAAACTCTCACACTCTATATTTACCCATAGTCTTACTGGACTATGGACCTTTAAGGTCCGCAATTTATATTCTAAAAATACAGAAATAGCTGACTTGTAAAACATCAGTTTAATATGATCTGTGTGAATGAACGTACATTAGCCATAGAGTGTTGCAGAAGCTTCCGTGCATGAACTTCCTGCCCCTGTCCCATTGAGACGTAACGAGTCTCTATTTTCTGTCTCTTGCCCAGAGCGATTATCGAGTCTGTCGGGTCAGAACCCATAGACAGGAAGCAGATGAGAGGGGTCCGTGGGTCTGACTCCTCCCAGGTCTTCTCCAGGTCCAGTATGACCCCCTCTGCATATCTCTCCCCCACTGAATCCATTATGTACTTTCGTGCCTTTTAATTACACAATGAAAAACATGGAATTAGCCTGATGAGGTAAAAGATGACACAAATCCAAATGGTCATGAAACATCACACTTATACACAAGACTTATACACAGGAGAAAGAGTCATGGGCAAAAAGGCAGACATGTTGTAATCAAAATGTACACTTAAAGAGATCTTGTAGATTTTGTTCTGATCTATAACATCAATTGACAAATCTGAAAAATGTTAATTTTTAACACACCTACTCTTAACCAGCTATTACAAAATCCTACAAGATATTTTAGCCTTTTGCGAAGATTTTCTGTAAAGAATCTTCTATAAGGGAACAATCTGTTATTCTCATGTTCACTGTACTTTAACTCATTGATTATTCAGAACTCTCACAAACATCTTACTGATGTCTCACAGACTTTCCCATAATGCCTGCACTTTATTTACTAAAATGTGCCTTTAAACAGCTCACTGACAATTTATTTTACTTCTTTTTCAGATATTTAAATAAAATCTAAGTTGATTGAAATACTTTGAAAAATTGAAAGATTTCTAAATCAATTTACACATTAATAGAGTTCATTTCTTATCATTACAACCAAATTCATTCTTGTCCTGGGATTCTATAAGGGCACCTGGCAGATGCTTTGATGAAGACAGTACCAATGAAACTGGAATGAGATTCTCAGAGGGGTCATTTATCTGTCTGTGTTCATTCATATGCTTTATACATAGTCAGTGTGCAATGCAACATTCTACAATGTCCCTCAATAAAGGCTAGACTGGGAAAGATACTTAATGTTAACTACAGCAAACCATTTTTTACATGTTTTGCCCTAATGCACAGACAGACATTTCTAAAAAGGTTTCTCACCTTGTTAATAAGATAATTGCTATTTCCCTCAGAACATTGTCTTTCTAATTTTAAACAGGATGTTGTTGTCTTTGTCACTCTAATGGTTTGTAGATTTATATTTACTAATTGAAAATTAAAAACAGTCCCCTCACATATTTACTATTTATTGGATGTATTATTTTTTTAATAAAGCACTCAAACCAATCCAAAAGTATTTTAAATTTGGTATTTTGTCATGGATGTTTCTTCACAGTTTCACTAAATCAGTATTCTTACTGACAACAAAATATTATTCATAGAAATAACAACAGGTTTTTCCTTCATTAATATGTGACGTACCTGGGCGATGGTTCTGTCTGGACACCAGGATCGAATAAGGAGTAACCGTCTGAAGCAGTCCAGTGTCTGATCGTAGGCGTTTGGGATTGGTTCTTCTTCTGGTGCCTCTCTATCAAACCAGCTCTTCCACAGTTTCTCATGACGCCCAATCTGTCCACACACAAGTACACAAAAGTGAGTGACTCTTGAGGTACTTGTGTGGTACTGAAGTGAGGTACTTGTTTGGGTAGTAGACACAACCTGCAGTGTAACATGATCTACTTCCCTATAATAAAGAAAACCCAGGGTGCCAACCCATCATTTAAAGGGTGTCATAATTTTGTGAGGTGCATTTCTCAACAGAGGATGTTTATCTGTATTATTTAAGTGAACCATTCAATAAATAAATAAAATAAAGTCAGTAAAATTGACTTAAAAACATGAAAGCATGAAAGTAATGGGACAGCAGGGATTTTTGGTGTGTTCTGGCATATAATGAACCTTGTGTGGATTAGCAGCATTTCCACCCTTGTGGTGCTACAGAAATAGTTAATTAAACAAAAGGCATTTGATCCAGTTTCTTTCAGCCACAAGTAATTGATTTAAAGTTTGCCAAAGTGAAGTCATTTCACACTGTGTTGAGCATGAAGTTCCCCTGGGGCAGCGGCTGCCTGCCAATCAGCCATCAGTGAGAGTGGCCGTAAATGTATTTGTGCCTTCGTGTGTGTAAACCAGATTAGTAAAATATTGACATTTTTACTGCTGAGTGAGAGCAGTGAGACAGATTTGATGAGGAATATAAGCATATAAGCTTAAAATGATACCATATCATATATATATATATATATGTGTGCCATTGTAGCAGACCCCATGTGTGGATGAGCCTGCCCCTTTAAAAACCATGTATGTAGAAATGTGTGAGCACACACCTGATCTAGAATGTCAGAGAACTGCCACAGTTTGCTCAATTCCACCAAGTTAAGCCATGTTATATCCAGGATCCACTTTGCAGGTTTGGGTGGACATGCCTTCAGGTCCAGAGAGGCTCCTCCTGAGGGACAACACGATGATAGATCAAACACATAGCTTTCTGCCTTGTTATTATGAGGATAACATCATGAATTATGAAATGGAGTGTTGGCATTTGGGGATTTCTTTCTTCGGTTTGTGCTTTATTTATATGTTGTTTTTTACTGGTTTATATTTTGCTTGTGGGTATGGTCAGAATGGAATACTAGCTAAAAACTTACAGAATTGTGTTTATAATGTATTCAACATGGTCTACTTTTTTCTGAAAACAGTACAGAAAATAGAATATTCCAAATGTTTCCAAATGATTATGATCTCTATTTATCCCACATCTAATTATTACTTTATGCAATCAGATTTGCAGAAATGCCATGAAATGTTTGAAAAGCTGGTTAGAAGAACATGTTTGTTGCACACTGCATCCAAGATCAACAATTCATTGCTGATCTTGACCCTCACAGCATGGCGGATATACTGACATATTGTGGTACATGGCAACAGCTGTTAATGGTACATCAAGGTATTCGCCTCTTTATTAAGTCTACCGCTGCATTTGACCATGTTCTTTGCCATGGGTGTGTTCTAGTCAGTTTAGGGGTTCATTACTTACTCTGTTTGAGTCTTTCCTCTTTATTTTCTTTATAAAACCTTTCCTGTTTTACAAATGAAAAATCTCACTATGATCTCAAGACAAGTGCGCCTTATCAGAACAGAATGGAAAAAACTACAGGACAGCAGAGAGGGAGAAGTGGCTCTCAGAATGGTTTTAACTGACGTGTGGTGCCAATGCTGAGAATCAAATCGACCTTCTGGATAATGGGCCACTTGTCTGACTACCGGGCTACCTGATCTCTCTGTGATTACATTTGAGGTTTGATGCTTTCATATGAAGCAAAAGCACATGAAACAGCATGATAATCTCACAGCAGTTCATCAGTCTATGGTCTTGTGAAGGACGCCCCATTGACAACATGTACAGAAATTGCAGAGTCATTAAATATGTTTTTTGGAAGTATGTTACTTCCAAAAAATCTGATGCATCCAAACGTCTGTTCCATCCATTACTTTTTATGATCAATTTGAATAAAAAAAAAAATCGCAATTTAAACGTCAATTATGAGTTCTTGAATATATTGAAAGATCACAAATAAGATTTATTTAATGCTGGAACCTTATTGTAAAAAGTTATTTTATCAACAATTGCCTCATTTGTGTTCATTTGCAAGTCGCATAGGAATCTAAACATCTACAGAAATGAACTGATACTAAGATATAACAGAGAACTTCATCTTATAAGATCTAAATAAGCAACTTCTGTCTTTCAAATTTTAAAATGGAGACGGCACATAATAATGACTAAAGAGTTATCAAATGTAAAAAGACTGAATAATTACACCTGACCAAATCTCTCATACATTCACGTCACATCAACTCTGCTACATTAGTGTTATAAAAACACAGTGGCAGCTGAACTCACAGGAAGTGAGAACACCTCTGTGCTTCATTTATAATGCACTAATAGCTGTCGACGCTCGGCCCTGATGTGCCCCTGCTGCTCAGCCCTGCCTTAACCTGCTGCTCCAGCATACCTCCATCTGTAGCACATTAATAATGGAAAACATTCACAGTTAAAACTCCCTGGATGCAGAGAGAACTGTAATGTTCAGCTCAACACAGTGCTCAGTGTTTTCGGTAACATTTGATAATGGCAATTACACTGAGGGCAGATGCATGTGAAGAACGCAGGACTGACCTGGTTGTTTTGAATTAGTGTACAACAGAACAAAAAAACCCTGCTGTAATAAACCCGTTCAGTTTTATTTTTATTAATAGCAAGAAGCACCACAATATAAGTACCACAGCCCACAATGTTTAAATGTTGATTGATGCAATTTGCTTCAATGTGTAATACATTTACAACGTTGCCAAATTATGTCTTAACGGTCATTTGAACACATTTTGGCTAACAAGCCTTTGCTGAGGGGGCTTAATGAAAAGATCAACACATTGTGGGCAAAATACTTTTATATTAGCTAGAATACTGGCACACAAACTAGAATACTGGCACACAAATTTCTCTTGATTTGTTATTCTCACAGGTGGAGAACAAAGACCCTAAGCAGGCCAGAAAGAGAGACAGACACAATAATGCAGCCTGACATGAGGAAGCCCGACTGGTTTCTGACCTTTAATGAGGGTCAGGAACTCCTCGTGTTTGACTCGGTTGCTCTGCATGTCGATCTTGAGCGTGAGCAGCAGGGTGAACAGGAACTTGTGTTCCTCATACAGTCCTCTAGCTGCGTATCTGTGCACCTCAAAAGTCATGTACTCAATGATGTTGGCGATCCGCTTGCTTGTAATTGGACTCTTTGTGGACCTTTTGACCAGGAAAAAACTCTTGGTTACATGGGATTTACTGATAATAACACACACCTCCATTCATGACAAAGCATGACATAAAAATAACTTAACTATGACATAAAAATCATAACTTTGATACCTTTTCTTACTATTTGGTTTAAATGAGGTATGAAATAAGAGTTTTACTTGGCCAAGGACAGGTCGAACAGGCCCAGGAACTGCCGGAGGGACGTCTGATACATTACGTTGACCATGCTCATCTCAGTAATCAGAAAGTACAGGATGCTGCCTCTTGTGGCAACTGTATATAAAGGAAGAGACATTTGACAATTGACAGAAATCAGCAAATATTACAATTTGGACCATTAATCAGTTACATCATCATCTTACATTGTTAGATTTTCAACATACTCCAAACAAACTAGAAGAGCTATTTGGAAAAGCCAGAACTGTTTGTCAGACTACAAAATGATTATACTTGTCCACACAGTAAAACAGAACAGTTTAAACTGTAAGAGTAAAACTCTTGTCCAGAACAGTAAAACAGAAGCTAGACCAGCACCAAACCATCTTGTGGCAGCATGGAAATTCCATAGCAACTTTCCAAGCATAAGTTCTTTGGATCGAAGCTCTCACCAGGCCTGTACTCCTCACGGGCCGCATTGATCTGGATCTCGGTCTCTGCAGCGATCTGAAGTTTCTGCGTGACCTCCTCAGCAGTGCGTTTGGTGTTTCCCAGCACGGTGATGAGGCTCTCATCATCCACCAAAGATCCCTGTGTGCTAGTCAGCCGGAAGAGAAGATTGTCCTCCAGTTCCTTCATCTTCCGTTTATTGGCCGTCACGTCCTCTAGCAGGTCAGTGCGCTCCTTCTCCAGTTCCTGACAACAGAACCAGTTTAAACTGCCATTAATTTCCATACCAACAACTTTACTTTGATAACTGACCCTAAGTAATGTATAATCACAAATTCTAATGCCACTTTCTGACAACATGCATCTCATGAATATGAATCTCAGCTGCATAGTGAGCTACACTGAGACCACACTGAAAATTTGGATTTTTTGGGTTTATTACTGCGATCAAAGATTCAAATAAGGTTAAATGTTTTTGTATCTTTAATTATTTAAAACAGGAAAGGCATAAGTTGTAAGTTGATGTTGCAAGGTTTCAAGGACACTAATCAAGCCATTTTGTTTGCCATTTTTGCCATCTCTAATACAGCAGGTTAGATTTCCTAGAAAAGACTTTACAGTAGACTCTTATATAGACTTCACAGTATTTGAAATGCTTTGTGAACAGCAATTTACCTTCCATTTCCTTCCGTTTTTATATAAAACGACTTTACACCTTAATCCCTCTGTCAAAGGTACTTTAACATAAATGTCTAATAAATGTAAGCATGCAGCACCTGTCACTGGCTTACATTTTAATACAGTCTAGCGTGGATTTAATGTCAGAACATTAGAGATAACAGTCCGGCACATGCCATTCATTCTGCTGTTCCATGAAGTATGATTTAGATGCCTACACTTACAGTAATTTCAGTTATTATGACAGTTATTTCCAGCTTATCACACACTTTATAGCATTCAGGTGCCTTTCACAATCCATGCCTCACCAGACATAAGTGTTTCCCACCTTTTGATATTAGCAGTCCTTTTAATATTAGTAAAATGCAGTTTCCCATTTCATACAAAGATGAGATAAGACTATATAAAGCTATAATAACAGCATGTGGACTTATTAGGCTTAGCATATAAAATGCTTGAAGCAAGATGCATAAACAAATGGTTTACTGAGCTCTGGGTGGAAGAATCTCATTGGCTGCTCGACACTCAGATCTGAAAGCCTTTTAAACTGGAACATCAACATTGCCCTCTGACCTCACTGATACTCCCTGCAGACCTGTTCAATCAAATGGAATTGAAATGAACTGTTTAACAAACAAATATAACATTAGTGTTTAGGTGTCCACATAGTGTGGCCATACAGTGTGGAAGTCAGTGGAGGCGAGAAGAGCTTTGTGAATTGGAACCCTCAGGTTACTTTTTTCAACTGTAGTGGTGACATCCATGTGCATGATTTTCAATTCAAGCTCTTTGTCCAGTGATCCAAAAATGACCTGAGTGCTCTGCTCTCTCTTTCTCTTGGCTGCCTTGCCACAGAAACATGCCTCTAGGATGTGCTCATTTTTATAGAGCTGTAGGGATCTGTAGCTGAATAAAGCATGTAACTGAATGCCCCACCAGGGTATGTCATTCAGACTGCTGAACCATAAAACGACAAGTGAGATTACAGTTATTATCAGCTTTACAATTTATAATATATACTGTAGTAGATCTATATAGTCAATTGACTAGGAAGCTTTTAACAATGGATGATATGAGTCTTGTTTGGTATACAGCTTTATACAATAGGTCATAGCAATGGTGCAGAGCTACAGGCACATTGTGTTTTCTGACACATTAAAGCTGTATTGCTGCTGTGGGGATTGTGGACTGTGTCTTATCTCTCAACTCTCCTTTCCTTTTTTATTCCTTTGTTTTGTATCTAAAAACGTCATGCCCCAAATCAATAATAAAAAATATAGTGAGGAAACATTACTCATTATTACAGTCTTCAACTTTCCTCCTAGTTTAACAATTAAGTTAAACTAATTTTTGACAGAACTTAACAGTGCAAACTTCTCATTCATGGTTAACTAAACAGTTATTATTTAATTACATTACTTAAACTATAAGCTCAGGCCATTTGCCAGGCCATTTAATGCAGTGTTTATCCAATCTCCAAATTTATCCAAGCAGCATGCACCCACCCCAGACTTACTCACACATAGCCAAGCATCCATCCCCCCCCCCCCCCCCACACACACACTTTAAAAGGGTCTATACCTGTTTCTCAGTGAGGATAACTCTGCCCAGTAGTTGATCCTCCAGGCCCCTCATGGTAACGGTGAAATCAATGATGGATGTCCGTGCGCTAATCTCAGGTGTGTATGCTGGGTTTGGCAGCTTAGTGGTCACATAGAGACGAAAGCCCTTCATCACATCCACCTCTTTATCACCCACTTTCACCTGATGACATGAATAAATCAGTTTTCACAGCTCATCATCCATGAGATTAGATGCTGTAATATCTAATATTACAAAAACACATCTGGACTATTATTAGAGAAAGACAAATGCTTTATAAATCAAGACAAGGATTTTTACATTAAAAGATCTTTAGATGTATGTTATTAAATAGAGATTGAAAGTTTATGACCTTCTTATAATAATAGCTGTTCAAAAAGTGGTTGAAAATTACTCATTGATTACTTTAACAGGAAGCAACAAATTTTATTTTCATCCCAATTAGTGGAAATAAACCCCACAGGGCTGTGATGTGAATATACAGTGTTTTGACAGATAAAACAACGTCAACATCACATGGTCTGCCAGAGCTATTAAAAAACGTGTGATCAGGTGTTTGCATGTTTGTATTTATAGATCCAGCTAGTTAAAGCTGTCAGAGGCCACGCGCACTGTTGCTCGCTATTTCCAGGTCTTTCTTGAACGTGTGAAGCAGCTGCTGTCTGAGACAAAGTCGCAGCAGTGCATTTTTACAGCAACCAGATTTGATGAGATGAAGGAAAGACAACTGAGAGATCACGACTGACACTAACAATCATGAGCAGCTGGTGTCGACTAGGAAGTGGCAACCTATCAGCTCGACATCAACAGCACAGAGACGGTGTCTTGTATTTTCCTGTATTGTTTATATTGTATCTACTCTGCAGGTACTTACAAGAGAACTAGATATGGATGTGTTTTGGAGTATATGGAATAAAAACCAACTGTTCCTTTAGAGACTTTCTTTTACTGCTTGCCTATGATTCTAAAAATAAATCTAAAAAGTTTTCCACAAAACGTGTAAAAAGTACAGCTGCAATTTGTCACCTTTATTGTTTAAATTGAGAAAATAATGAGGAGTGTATGCTCTATTAAAATGTATTTTCTCATTTTGAAAAGCAGTCTTGTTTTATTTTTTGAATGATGAAAAGACAATGAAAAGACAACTAATTCATGCAATATATTTAGGACAATTACTGAAATGGCAGAGGACAATGATGTTCACTTAATGGTAATGTCCCTTTTTCTTTCAAGCAAACACTAATATGTTATCAGTTTATTTCTTTAAAAAACTGTGTGTGATCAAATAAACAAAATTTGGGAGAAATCTGAGAAAATGTTAAAGCACTAAAAGAGTCTTATACAGTCGAACAGTCTTATATTTGTAGCATGTGGTCTAACAAGTCTGTAATATTGAGAATAACAAACATTAATATAAAAAAAAAATCATAATATTGAGTTCTTTAAAATATTTCAAAGATTATGAAATTTAAAATAAATTAAAACTAATTGCTAAGTGGCTGATTTTAGAAGTATTTTGTTGAAAGATTGCTTTTGCTGTTTTAGTTATAGTGTTTGCATATATTGACAAATTTGACCCTGCTTTTATTACTGTTTCACTACAGCTGGATTTTTTCATTAAAATACATAAAATATTATCTGTTTTCCATCAACAGTTGAGAAATATATTTTGAATCATTTTACACTTTATAGACAAAAAATCTAACCTTTCTTAAGAGGACCTTGATCCCAGCTGTAACTTCTATCACAATTATGGATTTACAATTATCATAATAATTTCTGGTCTTTATAGCTCAGTATGAACCTTTCAGAATACCTTATATGTGGAGCCAGTCTTGATGAAGTTCTTCTCCAGCACATTGTCCAGTGCTGGATCCAGCTCCTCCCCAACATCCTCTATCAGTAGGGGGCGCCCTAGAGACAAACTGTCCTCCAGATGATTCCTAAAATACTTGTGGTTCAATGAGGTGATCTGTGAAAAAAGCAAGGCCTCATTACTAACCCAGCTTTAGTTCTACTGGAGGAATCTATTATCTAAGGAGGGGGTGATTTTCCTCTGAAGAGTTTGACCTCTTGAAACCATGCATGAACACAAGCTTTGCATATTTTATTGACTTCACTTCATTCCTAGGAATACAAATCATATGTGTGTGCATGTGAACTGGGAATATAGTAAAAGTCATACAACTACCTTTAATCTCCATGCAATGAGTTTTTTGGCTTTTAGTGTGAATGCGTTTGCCTTACAATATCTATAAACTACTGTGTAGTTTACTACCACCAATACAAATCAACAAGTTTACGACATCCTCATGCCCTTACCATTGTATTGTCTGACAAATCAAATGCTCTCTAACTAAATGCTATTAGCTATTTTTCGTGGTTATCACAACAAATCTGTGTGTCAAATCACTTCAGTAGATCTTTTAGTACATCTTTGTCTATATATTTGCATTTAGGGTACATTTTATCAGCTTTTACCAAAACTTCATCCAGTTCACAGGTGACAAGGTTTGGGAAGCCCTAGCATTCATTTTTTTCCTAGTGCCAGAAAATTCAGGTCTGGGTAAATCATACATTCTGTTATATTAGGTATATATTGAGTAAAGTTACAAATCTAAATATATGTTTACATTTGGCAGATGCTTTTATCCTAAGTGACCTACAGTGAATTCAAGGTACACATTTTTATCAGTACTTGAACTCCCTGGGATCGAACCCACAACCTTTGCGCTGCTATTGCAATGCTCTACCAGTTGAGCTACAGAAATACAGGAATATATATTACATGTGAAAAGACATGATGATATGATATTACTAAAACATAATTGTTTAAAAGTGATTACCTGAAGCTCATTCCTGGACTCTTTATTCTTGATCCACATCTTTCCTTGGGTCTGAGGATCAACCAGCAAGGGAAATCTTGCTGCCTTTGTGACAATAATCCCGTTCTGGATGGACAGGTCATCATTGGGCAGACCCTGTAAGTTCCATTCGCTTACAGTGGGGGCGTCAATCAACATCTCAGTGAGGTTCAGATTGGTCCTGAAAGGAATTCTGCGGGACTTCATCTCTCTCTGCCAATCAGTGAGAAGGAGGTTGCGGAACTCCTGGTTAAAGGGCCCAGAGTAGGATAGGAAGGCAGTAGCCAGCAGCACATCACCTGATTAAACAAAAATGTACAACCAGAGTAACACTTAAACACAAGGCAGCAAAAGAGTAATGTTTCAGGTGCTTGTCCATCAAACTAGCACAACTAGAGCATTGCTAGTGTACTGTGGGTGTCCCAAGTGAGTATTAACACATTCCTAAAGTATGCACTGTGGTTTCTAGATTGGTCTAGGTTGTTGTTAACCAGAAACTGGTCACATTTACTCAAAGCGACTTCTACAGTGCATTCAGGCTTTATATTTTATCAGTCAATGCATTCTCTAGAAATTGCACCCATGGCCTTGGCTTTGCTTGGGCTAAAAGTCAAAAGTTTTTCTGGACCCTAGACCTGTAGATTTTTCAAAGAGTTGGTTTATCATCCACCAACCGAAAATGACAAATCTGAATGTTTAGAAGAGTAACAGCACACAGGGGGTTTCATTCCCACCTGTTGAACAAACTGTGTGGGACTTGTTACAAGGCAAAATTTCAATATCACATTTTGGATTCTTTTGATTTCCACTTTTGAAAAGTAATTCCCGGAATGCTGTCTGCATAGCTTTACTTTTGGGTGACCTACTTTTAGTAAATACACACAGAATATCTGGGACAGGATGCTGATCACTAACAATGACATCATCCAAGTCTTGGTAGCTGAATTAAATTCTGGAAAAAGTGCCTGAAGGTTTAATGTAAAACGCACCAACTAGACGTTTGGTTTGAGCTGCAAACTCTTTGCTAAGTTCTGTCCAACGCTCCTTCTCTCCTGCCAGCCCACTGATCAGACTGGATGCTGTCTGCATCTTGTGTCGACAGCGCTCTGCATCCTCTAGTAATGTCTAGAAGAGAAATAAATTTAAGAAAGCAAGACTGTTGTCTCTGATCTGCTCTGTGCTTGTACACAAGCAGTGAGTCATAGCAGTTAGAGTATAGTTTAGTGTTAGTGTGGACAAGTGATGTGATATAACAAAATGATGTTTCCGTTTCATTAACAATTTCTTCATCTTAGCTTTTATCACAATAAATATTGCTTTTGGTGGAAGAAAAGAATATCAGTAACAAGTTTTGTGCAAGTTTTGTTATATTATATTATATTGCTATACCTTTAGAGGATTTGCAATATAGTGTGTAAGATGTACAGTTTAAATGTTCAATGAAACATTGAAAGCCTCAAGTTCTCATTCATTGTAACTTAATTCAAAAGACTGACCTCTACCAACTTAATAAAAAATCTTTTGTACTTAACAGAGGAAGGTTTTGTAGGAGAAACAGCATGGCAGTGAGAAAAGGATGACAGTTCTTTATTGGTTGTACTAATCCTTCAAATAGTTTGTGGAAAACTGTGGATAAAAGTCTAATAAAACCAACTTCTGAGGTACTGATGACCACTGAGTTTAGTGACTGGCACTGGGGCATTAGGCAAACTAATTACAGTTTATAAAGTCAGTTGGGATGTTTATTCAATAAGTGGTAGATCAACATCTGTTCTCTGAGGTATGACTGGAGCTGACGTAAATCAACACAAAGCTGTTAATCACACAATTATCAACTAATTTATGAAACGTTAAGAAGGCTCATTATACATTGTGAAATAGAACATTGCTGTTTGCTGCGAAGCATTTATAAAGCTAGAATCAATTTTGCATGAGCACATGGAGTACAGACTAAATGACTCAGTTGCAAGATGGTTTTAGCTTTATTTATAAGATCACTGATTATATTCAATTTTATGCAAAAATGCAAATAAGCGACCGGTTATTTACTTCAGATGCTAAGTAATAGCTGAATCACCATTTTCTCAGCAGAATTAGAGAGAAAAAGACTGAGGTTTATTTTCTTTGGGTTACAGCTGGAACTTAAAGTAAATAAAACAATTAACAAAGACAAAGTCTTTTAATTAACTTAAAGTCAGTTAATTCTCTATGAAAGGCTCAACTGTGTGGGTTTTGGTTTGGATTCATTAATTAAACTCTATTTAAAAATCCCAAATGTACATGATCTGTATCCTGATGATCTAACAGAGTGGTTACCTGCTTCTCCATCATGGCCTTATCATACTCAGCCTGAACTACATCCAGCTCTGCTTGTTTAGCATCCAGTTCAGCCTGAGCCTTCTTGAGATCTACATTAGCTATGGCCAGTCTGTTCTCCTGAACTGCCAGATTAGCCTGATGGAGAAAAAGAGACAAAACTGGAATAATTGAGAAAATGTGTACAGGACACAAAAAGGGCCTAATGATGAGGTTTACAGACCCCATGAAACCAGCCAAAAAAATCTGTTCTGCTAAAACATGATGAAAATAATAAATAGAAAACATGTAAAAAATGATCAAATGAAAGAATCATAGTTTAATTCAAGGCCTGTTCTCTTTGAGAAGTGGTACCTTAAAAAGCATCAAATATAGTCTTGGGGCAAAACAATTTGTTTACATAGTCTCACCTTCAAAGGAAGCACTTCTTTATTGATGGAGAAGAAGGCAGCCATTGCTTTGGTCCAGGAGCAGAGCCCTGCAACATTGCCACACACCCTCTTGGCTGTTTCAATATTATAGTCAGTCATTTCAAAATAAGGGCACAGAAGCTCCACCACCTCTTCATTGATGGTGTCTTTGGGGAATTGCTACAGAGTAAAACACAAACACACTGGAGTCAAATTTTATGGACAATATTGTCAGTAAAACCGGCAAGTTTAACTGTATGTAACAACCGTATGTAACATTATCCTTACAGAAAATAAGGAATCTTTAAAATGCTCTGTTAGAT
>JBAJNP010002072.1:1609-52052 GCA_036877545.1 Yasuhikotakia modesta | reverse complement strand
TAAACGCTGAGAATAAAAAGGTGTTACCTGTGTGGGCGGAGCTCCAGGCTGGACCGGTGTGGGCGGAGCTACCACCTGACCCTGTGTGGGCGGAGCCACGGGCTGGACCTGCGTCTGGGAGCCGGTCTGAACTATGACACCGGGAGGCTGTTGTTGAGTTAGCTGTTGTGGTAACGACATGCTGGCTTGTGAAGCTGGTAAAGAAGCCTAAAATGAAATGAAAACGCTTCTGTCACAATCATTTAATCTCTTATTAATGCTGGGAGCCTCCGGGAAACCATTTCATTTTAAAAACACTGCAGAGTTTTCATTAATGACTGCGCTCACTCGTAAACTCATGCCTGTGTGAATTACTTGCCTTAAAGTAACATTCTGTGTTTATTATAACTTTAGCTCTGTATAAGGCATCTGGGGCTAGTTTCTGTTTTTGTAAAACACATGAACAGTAATTCAGAGTTAATGAGAAAAGGCCATGCAACACTTTGAAAATGTGAATGCAAAATATCTATTTTATTAAGCACAGCCACAGGAAAGAATGCATGATTTATTTTCACAAACAGAGAGACAAAAGAAAATGATTAACTACATTAGAGATTAATGTGACTTGTTTTAATGGCAAAACTCCTTAATTAACTTACCTTTAACTTACCGCCGAAAAACAGAACACACTAAATCTTACATCAAATCAAATAAAACATCATACTGCACTTACCGGTCGTACAAGACAAACAACCCTTCATGTGAAACACACTAAACATGTTTCCTTTGTCTAAACAGCTACATTCTGTCTAATTTCATATAGTGCAATAAATAACGTCAAACAAAAGAAGTAATGAAAAAAGTATGAAAAACAAAGTATAGGGAAATGTGAGAGAGAGAGAGAGAGAGAGAGAGAGACAGGAGGAAGAAAAAAAGAGAGAAAGAGAGAGAGAGAAATGTTTTTTTTCTCTACCTGCGAAGGGAGTGTTTGGACGTAGTAACCTCCATACTATAAGAAACAAATACAACACAGTGTAAGTTAAAGCTCCCTCTGACGTCCACAGCTTTCAAACGCAGGAGAGAATCCAGAGAAGAACAACTTAAAGCGCTCTGGAAGCGTTTTTAACGGTCGTGAACGTTAAATCACTGCGGTTCTACATTGACACCAATGGTGAACGCATAGGTGGACTCTGATTGGTCGGATGGAGGAAGTCTCACCTGAGAAGCAGCGGCGGCTGATTGGTTGCTGCAGGAAACCAAAGAAGCAGCACTCGTGGACTGGGGAACGGACATCGGCGTCTGCTGCGAAAATTAAAGGAGAAACATGGAGAGAGAGAGGGAGAGAGAAAAAGAGAGAGCGAGAGAGATGGCGGATGGTGGAGAGATGGAAGAAAGAGTCAAAACGTGTCGTCAGCCACAGCAAAACAAAAACCTCACAACTTTAAAACAAAGACCAATCATACACAAAGTGTGAACACCGAGTAATGATCACAACACTCAGGTTTGATTCACGTTTTGTGTATGTCTCGCGTTAAGCGCACACACAGGTGTTAGCGGGGGTGAGTGAGTGGGCTTCATGCACAGGGCTCTACACGATTCTGTAGCTGCAGCTGAGGTGAATGTTATCAAAGACCCCCAAGGAAAAGTGTTTCCTAGAACACACTGCTGGATCTGACCACTTCCACCCCACACACGGGGTCCGGACAGCAGTAACCCTTAGAAAGCCGCAAACATACTTGTCCAACATCTTCTCCGACAAGTATAGTTGCTTCAGATGAAGATCTGCTTACCTTCACGTTATACTGAAGAATCGATTATAAAGAGTTAAACGTTTATGGTGCAGCCTCAGCATAAAAGAAATTAAAATAACAATGGTGGGGAAAAATACAGTGAAATGAAAACGTATGAGGAAAGATTGTTGACAAACGCAGGGTGACAGAAACAAAATACCAGCGTTCTAAGGGTTAAAAGATCACATCTCAACCAGCTAACGTGGTTAAGCTTGATAAACTGGTGTTTTTAACTCGTGCTGTATCTAAATTCTTGCACTTGACAAAGACAAAACTGAATAAACGAAAATCACTAAGCAGTTTTAACCATTTCCAGCCATCTGTAATGCAGCAGCATCTACAACGACCACAACCGCAAAATGTCTTCTCTTCTAGTAAATATTAAAAAGCAAAAATAAAAAAAATGGCAAGCAAACCTGTGTAAACCCCGTTTGTGCTGCGTGTGTCTGTGTGTTTGTCCATACAAATCCTCGGTTTAATCACGCCTCGTTTTACAAAGAAAAAGCGTCTTTATACGCTTTCAAAAATGTATTACAACTCCAGACACATTTTTTGCTACAGTATGGTCTACATCAATAAAATGATTGGTGAGAGGCAAACAAGACTTCAGATTTGTATGTAATGTACAGATCTGTGCAAACACACTGTATACAGCACTGTTTAAAAATACACAAAAAACACAAATATGAATTGTTGATAAATTGACAAATAACGCTGGTCAATGGAGGATATATGATGCTTAAGAATAAGGGGATTTAAAAAACAGGTTTATGCAAGTTTAGCTCTGTGTACCTCCCAAACACACAACCTGTCTAAGTACGGCTGGAGAGGGTTAGAACCACAACCACACAACAGAATCAGGTAACTGAGAGGGCAACAGGAAATGCTGGAAAAAGTGGACGGGAACAAGTAATTCTTGGTACCAAGGTAGCGCCCTGATGAGATAAGGCCGCCTCGTGGTACGTGAGGTCCGGTTGAAGGTGCGTTTGTCGCGCCCAGGTACTTTGCAGAGCATTGATGTGTGAGCCTGGGATGCCAGTCGATTCGGAGGGCGTAACGAACAGAAATGATTGCTGACTGGGTGGGTGTCCGTCGCTGACGTTGCTCGCTCCGTCTGTTTTGTAATATGAAATCTGCGGGATGGACTGAGCTGAAGAACAGTCAGAAGTTTGGTACGTTGGATGCAGAGGAGGCGACTGGAACTCTCCTGCATCGGAGGAGGTCATGGAGTCGCTTGAAGGTTCAGGGCTGTGGTCTTTCGGCCCATGGAGCAGCAGGCTGCCTGGAGGAAGAGGCAGTTCTGGACTCACATAGCTGTACAGTTCTTCAGTGACTGGCTGCAACCGTCCATAAACACCTGAGCTGCCCGCCGCTTCCTCAAGGTTAAGGTCCATGGAACCACGACGGACCCTGTACAGTCTGGATGCCAGCGTGACTGGGTCGGCCTGAAGGTTGTGCAGGTGGAACTCGAAGGCGCTGCTGGGTTCTGCAGTGTGAGCCAGCACCGGTGGAGCAGAATGAGGAAATGAGTGAGGCTGATAGCCTGGATCGGACACAGCAGTTTGGTGTCCCACAGAGGCGGTGCTGGTCACACTCATGGGGCTGTGCGTCAAACGCACATGGCTTTGGACATGAGGGTGCAGGTATGCTGTGGCCGCAGACTGCGGTGGAGCATCGTAGGCCAGGCTAGCTGCAGCGGCAGCCTGCATCTGCTGATGAAATGTGATGTGGCTTAGCTGATGGGCTGTTATTGGGTAGCCGCCGTAGGCCATGGCTTCAATGTGATCCATCAACGCAGCCTGGTTCAGACTCAACCTACGGACAGCTTCCTCTTGCTCAGCTCTAACGTCTTTGTATCCGTACATGGAGTCCGCAGGCGGTTGCAGGTGCAAAGGCTCGGCCAGTCTTTGAGCCGCCATACCTTGCATCACGAACAGCGCAGGTTCGACTGCAGTGCCCAGGGGCTCCACGCCGGAGAACGGGTGCAGGCTGCTGCCGTAGCTTCGGTGGTAAGCAGGCTGGAAATGACGCGTGTGGGCCTCCAGGATGGAGGTGCTCTTGCGGCGCTGCACGTTGAAACCTTTGGGAGGGCAAGATGGTGGCGGCGAGAAGGACACGGGTCGCTCTGGGATGCTGGGGAAAAAGTGCGGGGGCTCCACCGGCACGGAGCCGTACGGCTGACCCACTGACTGCGGCTGCAGCGACAACAACATACAGCAAACTTGGTGAAGAAGTAGAAAAACCATCACACATTCAGAGAAAAACAGAGACAGAGAGAACAAGAGGTATATAAAGAGATAACAGGTGAAAAACGGTAAATAATATTCATCCCAGGGGCAAAGAAACAAGTCAAAAAACAGTAGTTATACAAAACATACTTATTAACAAACTTATACCAAATGCTTAACAAAAATAAACATATAAACATGGAGGTAATGGTGAAAGGTGGCTTGGAAGGGGTGACAGAAAGTTAGGGCACAAAAAAACTGAGCTAATTAAACAAATAAACATTATAAAGACAACATATAATACAAGATTAAATGTCAAGATTAAACATACAAAGTTTTAAAAGAGCAGAAGACATGAATCTACAATACAAGTCGACAACAAAAGGCTACAAATATTCTGATCTACACAGATGAGTGTTAATTAAACCCACCATACAGTCTGAACATACTGAGCATTGCTGAATTGTTAACTTACAGGTGACAAATTCTTATCAGTAACATAACTATTTATGTTATGATAAAATTGCACGGAACAGAATACCAATGACTTCATGAATTGCAAACAGACTTAGTCACAGATAAAGTTTTGCTCATTATGCCTGTTCTGAAATCAGGTTATGTTACATAGAAACGTCCTAATTTTCTGTACGACTATATGCGGGTAAAAACAACAACAATAACACATCTGAGATATAATCTACAGTCATTGTGTAAGCAGCTCTCAGACAGCATAACAGAACGACAGAAACAAGAGTCTTTACAGAGATAAAAACTGATACAAATCAAAGTTAGCACAGCGCATAAAAACATCACAGGATATCCGTCCACTGAGATGTTTCATGATAAAGGAAAACATGAAACAGATGTACAAAATATGCCAAGAAAAGACAAAAGAATGACAAACAAAATTTACTTTTGATTAAACAAGTAAAATTATGATCAGTGCTGTGGAGACATCAGACATCACTTCAATTATTTTAAGTGCATAATTTGAATTTTTTAAGTATTTTAATCCCTAGGATGTCTTAGATATTCCACACGCTGTTCAAACGCTTGGACTCAATGATCTAATGCAAATGAATTCAAACTGAATGAGTCAGAAGCGATGGGAAACCTAACAGTGCAGTAGTGTTCACATGATCACATGATCGCACTGATGATGAGTCAAAATACACAAGATTTAATCAGTCCGGCCGTCACCACAGGAAACACAGCCCTGGCACTAAAGGACACAGCAGGAAGTGATCGGTCTGACAGTTTCCACAGCATGACACACTGCTCAAAAACTGAAGAAGAAATTGTGAGAAAAACAGCAAAAAAAAAAAACAATATAAAGGAAATAAAATATGTAAAAAAAACAAAACAGGATGGAGAGGGGCGAGTCTAGAGACAAACAGAATGAACAACAACAGCAGGCTGTCTGAAAAGAATCAAACCAGTTTAGTGTGTTGAGGTTATGGCTCTGATTTTCTTTCTCATGCATCGTTCATGTAGCGAGAGATAATAACACAGAAGACATGCGGCTCACATTCAAAAGTCAGACATTAACTGTGTGGGATTCATACAGTGTTACACCATCAGGATTACTGCATGTGAAGTCATGTGAAATTACTGTGAAATTACTGCATGTGAAATTACTGCATACTGAACACAAGTGTATCGTTTTATCAGTCTCATCCRTGCACAGGAAGCAGTGTGATGCTATTAACATTATACCTGTTTAAACGCTACCCTAACACTTCTGAAAGAGCTGAATCTGAGAGCACTGAAGTCAAGCGCTCGCTGCAAGACACAAGCGTGTTGTTCCGCTCAAATTAAAGACCTACAATTTTTTATTTGCGTTGATGTTTTTATGTGCACATTACAGAACTAAACGAGGACTAGATGAATCAATTATACGCTCATTCTCCTCCCAGAACTCAGCTGCCAAAAATCTGTCCTCAAACAAACTCCAGCACATAGCAACGCAATTGTTGATTGTTGCCAACGCTAACAAACAAACAAACATACATTGTTTAGCACAAAAAAGGGAAAAAGACAAAAACTACAAAAAGGTTTCTGGTTTCATTTTTTTGCTTTTGTTATTTTTGGCTTCTGCTTTTCTCTCCACATCTCTGTTTTATGGGATGTTGCTCAGCCCTGCGTACCTGACGACTGGTTGGCTGAATTTCAAATGAAATTTGTCACAGCCTCTTCCAACTAGTAACAGCTTTTATTGCCAGTTGGCCACGATCAGGATTTTTTTGTGTAACATAAAAGGCAGATGAGGTTTTGTCTTGCAGTGTGCGCTGGACTCCAGTCAGAAAGTGCTTCTGCAGCTAAGCTGGCAACGCCAAAGTCCGAGGTTCAATCCTCAGTTAACATTACTATAAACGTATACCTTAAATACACTGTGTAGCATTTGCCAAATGTGTCATTGTAAATATAATTTGTGTATGCCTCAAAAATTCTCTTTCTAACCTTTCCTCAAACTTGTAAACTCATGAATAGCTGCAGTTAAATCTTCAGAGATGCACGGATCTCTGGTTTGGTACTGCAAAATCGATACTGCAAAGTTATTAGAAAGTGTATTAATTGAGAAACACATTTGTGATCATTTTGATGTGACTTACAATGGGCTGCGGGTATGCAGCGTGCTGCGGCGGAGCCTGAGAGACGGCTGGATAGACGCCCGGTCCGGACGCCTGCTGCGACGTCGCAGGAGAACCGTACGACATGTTGACCTGGTGAGGTTCTGAGAACACAGAGGAACCCTGACCGCTGTCAAGCGTCCCATCCACAGCTGGGGAAAGACACAGCGCTCGTGATTAAACAGGAAACAAGTCGTCAGTGGATCCAGATGGGTTCTGGGTAACACTTACAGGTCATTCCACTCTGCGAGAACTGGAGCTGCTGTTCTGCCTCGGGTTCTTCAGCGTCGGGTTGTAGAAGGCCGGGAGTGGGCGGCTGGGACCCGCACTGACTCTGAGCAGAACCGGATGTGTTCCTCAAGGACTCGCTGGACACTTGCTTCTGCTCCTCCTCCTGTTTGCGCTTCTCCTGCTCGGCTCTGACCTGCTGCCGCTGCTCTCTCTTGCGACAGATCAGGGCCACGCGGTCCCTGATGGCCTTGGCCATGGTCTTGTGGTCGCCTTCGCAGACGTAGCCCGACTCCACCTGCGTGGCAACATCACGTACCATCAAAATGAGTCCTGCGTGTTCAAACAGCACCTCAAAATAAAAAACAACCCACCATCTCTTGAGCCACATCTTCTGGGACGTCTCGGCTGAGGTCGAAGGAGAACTCGATGGCTTCGTTTTCTTTGTATTTGCCTTTGAGTTTCTTGACGTCTTCGATGCGGAGCCACAGTTTGATGGCAATCACCTCCCCGTCGTCTTCCTCAGCCAGCTCCACACGGACTCCCGTCTCCTCCTGGAAGAACGCATGATTCAACAGATCCTTGATGGCGTATCTGTCAAGAAAAAAAACAAACTTAAGCAAACAAATAATGATTTGGAAGAACATTACTGATTGACACGTTGCTAAGAAATATGATTCATATGGTGCGTGAAAGTTGATATTAGTAAGATTCTGCTATCGTATGATCTACACAGAGTTTAGATATTGTCATTATTGTAGATGAATCACACAGAAGGTTTTTGTTTTGTTCTGGTGTGAGAACAGAGCTGACGATGACTGAAAGCTTTTCTGCAGGTTGGGTGTGATTGCAGCTCTTTCACTCAGTAGCCGTTTCCTGGAACCGGTCCAAAACACTGTGTGGGAACAAGTTTATCTCCTGCTACTGTGCACCGGTAACCCAGAGCCTGTGACATACTCTCACATCAACCTGAGGTCCAATGTCTCTCAGAACCGATGACTATATGGATGAGGGTCCATATAAACTGTGTGTATGTGTGTAAGAAGTGTGTGTGTTTGTGTGTATGTGTGTGTGTATAAGAAGTTGCATGTGTGTGTGTGCAAGTGTGTGTGTGTGCGTTGGGCTCTGTTACCTTTCATCTTTGTTTTGTCGAATACATCCCTCTATGATTTCTTTCACCTCTGGAATAGCTACCTTGTCGAAGCTGCCAGGTTTAACTCCCTGTGGAATAAAAACACAATAGAACGTTCAATCAACATGTTGTTTTTCTTACTGTGAAAGAACAACACAACTGCCCAGGGACTGGACAGAAGTATTAATTGTCTGGCAGGTAAAATCACTGTTTGCTTTTAAAAGAAACAGCATCTGTCCTCAACAAATCACAGTTTGAAGAGCACCAACATTTACAATGACAAACATCACAAAAACAGACAGAAATACAGATTACAATCAAACAAACTCTGTAGATAACAAACAGTAACAATAAACAGCTATTTTAATATATATTCCTCAAACGACTTGTTTTTCTAATTCTTATTAACATTTAATTCTTAACTAAAGGAAAAACACCAGCAGTTATTAATAAAGTTATCAATAAACTAATCAACGCTGAACAAATTAACAAATGAAAACTATCAAAACCCTTTTAAAACCATTCTTAATTACTGACCAAACACAGAAAAAAGATTTCAAGAAACTTACAAGTAAATCCTGGAGAGCTGTTGGCTACAAAACGGTCTGTTTAAACGGTTTATCAAACTCCCGTCTCAGCATCGTCTCCTTATATAAGTCCGAACCCCCACCTCAAATTCCAGTGTCAAACAAAGTTAAGAACCACGAAGCGTCTCATGAAATCAAGCCAAAGTCTTCCATTAACAAGCTTGTTACTAATGCTGAAAGTGAAGGGGGTCCCTCTGCAGCCAGACTCATGCTGTTCCGTACCAATGAACAAACGCAGAGAATTAGAGGCAATTACGGCGTATTTTAAGAAAGCGGCGAGAGGAGGTCTTCTGAAACAGCTGGGGGTGGATGAACAAAAGCAATCTTAAACTTTCTATTGTGTTTAACTCCACAAGTCAAAGTTCTGAGCCACATGCACACATAAAATCGTCTGCCTGACCGCCTACAGTGGTACGCGCTGAAGCTACTTTTAAGGGTTTGAGAAAAGCTTATATCAAGAGAGTAAAATAATGATATTATGTCTTCACATCTTCTCAGGAGAATGTGTTGCTAGGGTGTTGCTAAGTTTTTATATCATGCCTTAGATATAAAATAAAACATACTACTGTTTATCATCAGCAGCGTTTATCATCAGCATTAATAATGATGAATAATCACCAACAAACCGTCATGGCTTTAACAGCAGCACAAAAACCTCCATTCACTCAGTAAAAACAGGTTTTGCACCCAAAATCTGACATCATTTATGACGTTAAACCAATTGTCCCGATTAATAAAAAGAAACGGTGACACTATAATGCTTTTGACCCTGTTTTTGTTTTGGTTTAATCACCTATATAATGAAAGAAACAGATGTATTACAGCAAGCTGCCAAAACACCTGCCTGCTTTTGTGTCTCCAACTCTCATACTCTGTTAAAGTGTCACACGGCTTGGGATTAAACGTCAATTCACAGACGCTTTGATAGAACAGATCAGAACCTCATTGCATCATCAGACTGAAAGCTTCATTTACACAGAGGACTCGGGTCAGAATAGAGGAGAGTCACACATCTGGTCTGTCGGGTAACCTCGGGTCTGCTAGTTTAAAATGCTGTCTGATTGCGTAAAGCTCAAATTGCTTCTCTCAGCGAACTGTGGGATTGGATTTCAAGAGATTTAAAAGTCCTCCGTTTTCCAACAGGCGAACTCAGTCAGAAAGGTGAAATTTAGGACATGGCCTGCAGTTCCTAAGCTAGCAGGTGAAAAGTTACTTTTAGACTGGACAAAACCTCTACGGTGTGGTTCGTCTGCAGCAACTCACTGCAAAGATGATGTTTGAAAAGCAAAATAAACTGGCGCCGATTCTTAAACAGACCTTCAAAAAGATGGTCACATTTAATTTGACTCAAACAAATATAAAACCGTGAGGAACAGAAAAACACTTCAGTAATGTTCTACAAACCTAAGCCAAGACTAAAACACAAACAGCACAAAACACTCAAAACGGTCATGTTTTTGTTTATATAATATAAAACATGGCGTCTATCCTGCCAAAGGTCTACTGACAAACTGTTTATGTTGTAGGGTTCTCTTTAAACAACCTAGTTAAAGTAAGAAAAACAACTGGTTAGTTTTAGTTTAGGCAACATGTAGGACATGTGGCACAATCGTATCTTGGAGATTAATGAAATGACAGATATTTGAGGAATCTGAGTTTCTATTTCCTGATCTGTTATATAAGGAGAGCAAATGTTTAATCTCTAAAACAACACTTCTATCCTCTGAAGTTAAAAAATATCACAGAAACAGTGTTTTTATTATAATAGAGCAGAAATCTGTACAGCTCTCTACCGGTCACCTCATCACAGACCCTCGATCATCAACCTCACACTTTCCAACCTCGACTGATCAGATTTTTAATCTCCAGCATCATATGATCGTCCCATTGGCCTAAAGGAGAATATAAATCTCATGATCACCCCTCCCTCTCCTCCTCTCAGCCAATCATATTAAAGGTCATCTATGAAGGACAAAAAAACAACGATTTATACAGTGAAGCAACATGACTGGTCTTTTCCAGACTTCTGACAATGGGCTTTGACTCGTACGTTCCCTCAGGGTCACGAGCTGTAATTGTTCTGCGACTGTGTTGTTGTCCATCTAAAAATATCCTTCAACAGCGATTACATCACAATGACTTCAACGAGCTAAAATAAATACATCTCAAACATGAAAATAAACACGTCTCTTTAAGCTGTACGTGAACAAAAAAAGACTAATACACAACAAACAGAGAAAATGTTTCACATCTACAAATCTGCTCGTTTTACTTTCGTCACACGTGCGGTTATGTTTGAATTAAATGTGGCTCATCTTACCACCATTTAAAGTCACGGCTGTCTGATTTTTGTTACTTTTTCTTTTACTTTCTTAAACTGTAGCGTTACCTAATAATTTTTTATTAAAATTAGCTCTTGCACTAATCGCTAGATGTCTGATAATCTTGTCTCTTTCTTCTCCTCTGTCCAATTCCAAAAGAAAAAGCTTCACGGCACATGCCAATCACTCAAAAATGCTTTGCTAGGTTATTAAAAATAGACATTACAGTGCAAGTTTAAGCCATTTTATCTCACGACACGCACCACAACTGAGTCACGCCGCCCACCTGTGCTTCATCGGTAACAGAGCCACACAGCATCAGTCATTGTATAATGTCACAGAGAGACGCCTCCAGCCGTGGGCACGTTGTGCATCGGGCCGGATTTCAGATATTTCATCAACAGAAGCTTTAAGGGTTTAATGTGGGTATAATGACAGGAAACGGAGAGATAAACCCACACAGACAGACAGCAGGTGAGAGAGATGTTGGAGAGGAACGGAGGAGACACAGAGAGAGCGAGGATACTCACGCTGGTAACCCGGCGATAGATTTGGGCAGGGTTCTGACACTCGGAGTACGGATACTCTGAGGTCGCCATCTCCAGCATGCACATGCCAAAGGCGTAAACGTCCACAGACTCGTCGTACTTTTCCTCGTACATCTCGGGCGCCATGAACTCGGGGGTACCTTAAATCAAAAGAACCATTCAGAACTCTCACAGCCTGAGATGTGTACACACCCCAGCAGGGCCGGGGAGAGCGAGGAACCGCACTGAGGCTTCGGACCGGCCCTGAGAGGAGAAAAGAGGGGGAGCGAAAGATATGGAGAAAGAAATAAAACAAAAAACAGAGGAAGGGGGAAAACTGGCCTCAGTTATTTGGAAGTGACAGAATCCACTGTTTTTCTCTGCAAGACCTTTGTTTGTTTTTTTGAGGATCAGACTAGATCACAAAAACGCCAGACCACAGGAAGTGATTTTTTTCAACACGCTCAGGTGTGTTGGTATCACACGCTACTTTAAAAGGCGATCACGTTTAACTTTACGACTCTCATGTCACCAACACCTAAAACAAGGACTGGAGGCAGCAACTAGCTATGGAACTTGATCTGTGTAAACAACAAAAACACATGACCGACTTACCTTTCCACCAGCTGGTAATGAGAGAAGGGTAAACTGGTTAACAGCACATATCAAGCCCATAGCTAGGAAGCTAAACTCGCGTGTGGTGCGCTAGTTTGCGCTAAAAGGTCTCGCAAAGAAAAACAAGCTCAAATATCAATACATGTTTTAATTATTTCCTTTTTTGGGTAGTTTGCTAGTTGACTTACCACTTACTCGTGAGCCATTTTTAGCATACTTACTGTCTGAACAAACAATCCATACAGTGGAGTCAGACCAGCTGAGTTTCTACAGTTTACGGGAAACAGTTCTTAAAAACCAGGAAAAAAATAACCAAAATACACGGGAAAGAAGTAAATTCTGGGGTGGAAACAGAGAAAATAAATGCATCATCTATCAACGCTATCTAATGAGGCCACGAAGAGAACCCTATTGGAGAACCTTTGGAAAAATACGTTAGACATCACAAGCAGCGACAGACTCTCTCTGGTTTCAATTATAGACCACAGGTTCCAAACCGAAGGCTGTTCAGTTCATTCTTAAGGTGATAATTCTCTTTGTTTGACTTACTAACAAAAACATTGTGCACCGTGTTGTTTTATTGAAATTAAATGACCCAGAATTCATTAGGGTTTATGGAAACATGGTGGGGTTGTGTTTGCGTTTATGGGCTAATTAGTTGTTAGTCGTTCTGATCACTGATCTTAGGTGGAACAGCAGAATCGTAACAGTTTGTTCTGCGGTTTTCTCCACAATTTAAACCCAAGCCCTTGGTTCCCTGGAGAACTGTGGTCTAAGGTGAACAGTGGCCTTAAATATCTTAAATAACTGAATGTTTCCAATGCCCCACCTTCCATATTTACTTGAGACCTTCTCATTGAACAAGACAAGCACTGACATGAAACATTTTTGATTGTTTACACCATGATGAACCGACTTAGGAGGTGGGGGGGATAGAGGAGGAGTCAGGAACGCTGGCTCGTACCTATGACACTCTTAGCGAATGAAGAACGCTTGAGGGTGGCCAAGCCCAGATCGCCGATCTTAACAGACCCGGTGGGACCCGTGATGAAGATGTTGTCACACTTAAGGTCCCGGTGGATGATGGGAGGGGCCCGGGTGTGCAGAAAGTGAAGACCCTTTAAGATCTGTCTACACCAGCTCCGCAACACCTTTATCTTCATCACCTTGAAGCGCTTCAGATACCTGAACACAAATTAGAGAAGTCAACATTATCACGATGTTTGCACAATGTCTGATTATTTCAGCCAATCAGAGCGTGATATGATTAGCAAACGTTATGTTTACTTCCACAAGACACAGGAAGGCCCGAATAAGAGAGTAGACGACAACATGTGACGGTGGCAGCGAACCATAGCACTTTCATTAGATTAGCCTGCCCTAATCAAATCTTTTGGAAGCGAGCCACAGCCAGCCTTTATCCCTGTAATCCTCATTACAGCAATCTACTCAGCTGAGGCACCAAGACAGGCTAGCTGGGTACCTAATATCCCATAATACCCTGGGGCAGATGGAAGACGGACACAAGCCTACATGGAAAAACAAACAAAAATTCACACAGTATGGAGAAGCAAAACTGTCTCGTTACAGGATGTGACAGGGATGCAAAGCTCATCTTAGCCGATCAACCTGTTTATTTTGATTAGAACAAGATAAGGAACATCTGCACAGATCAACCTTCACGTGACTGTAGATGTTACAGGTGTACAGCTAGAAGTTATATTTAAATTTAGTGCGTTATGTTTCCACAATTTGTTTAAAAAAAAATGACACCCTTTCCGTTTCCCATGAAAGACACTCAGCTCATCAGGAAAAACATCCACGGGTGAAATCCAACTGGTTTTGCAGATCAATGACAAAGCCTGTAGTTAGCAGAGTGTTTTTATGTAAACAGCCGTAGTTTGCTTAACTTAAGTAAGCTGGGTGTAGCTGTGTGCCGACGGGGTATATGGGAGGTGGAAGAGATGGTGCTTTCATGTGTATGGCGGGTGACTGACAGATTGAAACGGAGCCAAGGCTAAAAACCTGGAGCGATATAGAACAGATCAACAAAGCTGATTCAAAACCGCCCCATCACTCAACACACGCAACCGGTCCAAGAGGCCCAGTTGTGTTTTCTAGCTATACCAACAACTTTCTTTCTGTACTTTATTTAGAATAATAAACACTGTGAAATATTCTGCTCATTAAACAAGAATGCGGTTCAGAAAAACACAAATGCTTCTAGCTACGCAAAGCACAACACCATGTGTCTCCATGTCCTGAAACATCTATGAAACGTTTTTTAAGAGACACATGCCTCTCTGAGCGGGTCTTAAAACTTTGGTGACCCAGAGTTTCATTCAGTAAAAGAAAGGGAACGCAACGATTGGCCGAGGCAGGAAGTGGGCGTGACACTGTGGTACCACCTGACCTCTTGGCTGTTTATTTTTGTGGTGCTGGAGCAGTCATGCAGAACGCCACACACTGCCAACGTTCCAGGGACTGATGACAGAACGTAAACCTGACATAACCAGCGTTGTTATTCCTCTGTTTGTCGCTCATCTCTCTGTCTTTCATTTTCTCTCTCTGTTAATTGTGAACAATTGTTTGAATTCTTATCTGATTTCACAAACTCTTGACAACAAACATTATTTTTTCTCTGTTAAAAGTCCAATTATTTACAACAAAACCAGTTTTCTGCCACAGAATGGCAACTTTCCCAGTCAATGTTGTTTTTGTTTATGAGGGTCTGCGTGTCAGAACACACATGTCCACTGGGTGGGGCTGGTGATCCAGTGTGTGTCTCCAGCGGGCAGAACCAGTACCACACGTCTCATTTATGTCACAAGCCACCGGTGCAAACGTCACATTTCTGTTATAAGACAAACATTACGATGGGAGGGATGGACTGAAGCTGGTGTTATACTCACGTTTTAAGGGTGCCTGATGTCATGAGTTCGGTCACCAGAACGATGCACTTGCGACCTTTGGAGGGCGACTCCCACGAGTCGTAGAAACGCACGATGTTCGGGTGCTGAAGACCTTTCAACATGCCGGCCTCCTCTTTAAACCTTTGCCGCTCTGACTTCGACAGCTTTCGATCCTGACAGAACAAAAACACAGAAGATGCAACGTTTAGTCACCTAAATTATCTGTAATGGATAGAAACTTTCACAACAATTTATAAGCTTTTAATGGCCGTTTCAGACTGATTACGCTCTATAGTTAGCTTTGGTTAAGTGTTACAGATGTGATTTAAATGGGGTGTAACGACTTGTAACCAGAGCGGTTCATAAGGGGATCCACTCAACCTAATGGAATCCGATTCCAGATTCCTGCCAGAGTTTCCGGAAGACCCCCATAGAGAAGAATAAAGAAGGAGAGGAGAAGACTCATCTAGTTTAAACAGAGTGGCTCCATTATCCTAATCCTTACAAAGACCACACACACACACATAGACACACATATACACACACACACACACACACACACCTTTGTGCAACTGGTTCAACATGATCTCTCATGAAAAATGACACCGCATCGTCTTCCCGCTGCCTGACCCACCCATAAAATTCCTGTGATATTCTACCCCGGGATCGTGACCCGTCCAATCAGAACTTTGTCAGGGCAGAGTTTTCTTTGGGTAAAACGCACCTCCCTCTGTTACACGAGCCCCAGCGTTGACGTCACATACTTTCTTTTCCGGTCTGGCTGAGCTCTTATCTGCGGTTTAAACGGGTCTGAATTAAAGAATTATTCTGATGTGGAAAAAACAGCTTTCTGTGGCCTGCTTTTATATGCCCGAAATCTGCATCACATGTCTGCTGGATTCTTATAAACATCTCTGTTTGCTGACAGCTGAATTCCACACGCTATGCTAATGCAAACACACTCATGCATTTCCAAATGCACCAACAACTGCATTAACAGCAGCCATCTGCAATCCATTAAATACCTCTAAATCCCCAAACGATAACAGAGAGAGAGAGAGACAGAGAGAGAGAGAGAGAGAGAGACAGAGAGAAAGTGAGAGAGTGAGAGAGAGACAGAGGTCTTCATGTAAACATTATTGACCGCTGTAAATGCACTGGCGTTTGTGATGGAGTGAGAGAAACTCTGTCTGTTAGGCTCTGTCAGAGGATTTAAAAGCAGCATTCAGCGTTTTCTCTGAGCTGATCAGATCTTGAACTCGAGGTCTGTTTTAAATTTGCACACGGTCAGCCAGCAGCATGCTGTCTTTTTATGGTTAAATACACCGATGACATTTTACAGCCGGGAGAAAACTCTGGCCGGAGAAACACGCTGCAGGCGCAAATTCCTGCGTTTCTATGGCAGCTGCAAACCTCAAAACCCCAGTGAGTGATAGTTACCCTGAACTATCTGTAATGCCATGACAGTAGATGGATTTTATTCAGGCAGCTGGATATAAACGTACACACTTCAGTCTTGCTAACAGAACCAACTTGCGCTGCAAGGCCTTATGTAAAATGTTTCTCTGCCATGACAGTTGCATTAAATGCATTCTTTACATTTCAGGAGACAACATTGCATAAAATTGAGTTTGAATAGCTGTAAGGGTTTCTGTTCGCATACTCGACTGCTGTGAGTTACGGACCTCATTCTGAGGTCAAATGCAGCGGTAAGTATGTTAAAGTTGAACACAGAAAATGTACGATCGGATCCGGTATCTGCAAACAGAGGCCGTCTTATCAACTCACTCACTGCGTCTAATCGTAAAAACCCAACAGCTCAGGACAAAGAAAGAGCTCTTGTGCGCTGCTCTAGCGTGGGGCAAAAACAAAGCAGAAAAAACCCTCTGGTTGATACTTAAATTGGGTTTTTGTACCCCCTTGGGTTCTGTATAGTCACAGTAAAACTGGTAAAATAAACAAGTGTGAGGGAGTGGGCGAGCGAGAGAGAGAGAGTGAGTGAAGGAAGTGATGCGTTCGACTCTGGCATCTCATGTACACTTGTCTTGGCAAACCGCTAGCGTCGCTTTTAGCACCATGCATCTAAAAATAAAAGACAAACACACATCAGTCTCGTGATGCATGCAATCAGAGTAAACAGGTTAAAAACAATGTGGGTTAGGTTATACAAACCAGCCAAACTAGCAGCTGTTTAAACAAAGCAGAGCTAAACATTTAAAACAGCCAAAATGATGTTTACCACAAACAATTCTGTTTTAAAGTCCAGAGGTTTTAAACAGCTGTAACATTTATTTGTTTGAGTCATACGGTTACAAAGGCTGTTTTTTTACTGCAAATAAACATGAAATTTAATTAAACAACTGTGATTTACAAACTTCATTAAGTCGTGTTAAGATAACAAGGAAGGTTTCTGTAATAGTTCATTAACACAAAATGATGACTTAATAGTGTTTACCTATTAGTGATGGCTGCCTCACAGATACGGACTGAATTATAAAACAGCTAGAAATAATTCTTAAGAGTTTTACATAATTAAATTATTTGAACGATAATAAAAAGCTTAAAATAATTTTAGTTTAAACTTTTGAACTATATCATATGTGGATGTACCACAAACACGTCCCATGTAACTTTCCTTTTCTGTTAACTAACCCGTCTGATCAGCTTTTCTGTAGTTCTGTTTAGCCGGTCACATGACCTTGTGCGGTTCACTAAATAATCAGCTGTTTACTGGTGTTGAAAATGGTCCCAGTCTGCACCTCTGACTGGCATGAGCACGACTGCATTGCCCTCGGTCTGTAAACAGCTTAGCAGAAGACTGCAGAAATCAGATACAGCAGTGAGGGCTTCTGCAAAACTCTTTTCTGAGAAAAATAAACCTCATGCTAACGCAATAATGATAATGGACGGTGTGCCAACTACAAAGTCCTGAAATCAAATTAACACAGAGCCGCTCTGCTTTTCTCAAAGTTTCACTGCTGGTTTTCTGCTAAAGGTTACAAGAACACGCCGCGTTTGAATTGCTTACAGAAGTTTCCACATAATAACAGATGCCCCAATACCCTGATGCCCCTAGATTTGGGGGGAAAAGTGTCAAAGAGGTTTATTCCACCTGGAATATTTGGTGATAAAAAAAATCAGCACTTTTACATGAGAAAACGAGACAGCTGTATCTCCTCTGACTAACAGCACACTAAAATAACAGAGATTTGCATTTGTACAAAGGCAAATAAAACCGATTGGCACGACTTTGCTGGCGGCTTGCGTTGCGCTTTCAAAGTCAATGGCAGTAGGGAAAGAGACAAGCGGCAGATCAAAGCTTGAGGAGATAAGAGCTTCTGTGAGTGTTTGTTTGTACCTCAGCAGTTCGAGGTTGAGGTTGTGGATGGTTAATGTGTTCTGATACTGGCGATACCCGTGTCCGTAGACGCTTAAGTTAACTATTACTGCAAGTTTCCAGCAGGAGCTGGTATTCTGAGAAACTCCTCGAATCTAAAGGGAATTGTGTCAGGTGTTTGGAGGCCAACAAATACAACGTATTTTGCAACAGGAAACTTGCTGAGTCACAAATGGGTGAAAGAGTCTAAATAAACAATTAAAAAATAAGATATCATGAATTAAACTCAGAATCAAAGCCACAAACTTTATAAAAACTGAACAGGAAGTGCATGACAGAACCAGATCCTCGCACAGAGCTTCATAAATTTCCAGTCTGCAGATCTAATGATTCGCATCGGGCCGTTAACGATCCTCAAAAACAGATCCCGACTCTCTGTGCTACAGCCAGAACCATCCCAAACAGCCGCTTACCGTGCACAGTTCTGTTTCATCCAACAGAACAGTCGGGCCTTGTTCAGACCCAGAGTGAGTCTGGACTGGAGACCAGATCCTCTCGTACACTCACACTGTAATCTGTCACATCTGTCCGGTCCACTGCCAAAACTGAACGAAACACTGGCTTCATGCCCTGGTTTCTAGGAACACAAATCTGTATCTGTGACAGAACTTTTCCACAATAATGGAACCCAAATGGCAGAACCTTGTTCTGGGCCTCTTGTTTTACAGCCAAATGTACTGCAAAGCAAGTATGTGATTTGTTTTGATGTGTGTGTGTGTGTGTGTGTGTGTCTAATGGTGGTAGAAACCTGGTAAGACCAACATCAAACACTCAAACGTATTTTTCTCATTTAGCTACACAATTTCACATGTTACGTTCAGAAATGTGTTGAAAAGGCACCCTAAACAAATGCAGATATCAAGAGCTATAGTAAACCGGGTTAGTTTTCTCTACCAGGCCATGCTAAAGCTAGCTGTTAAACCTAGCTACCTAAAAAAAATCAGGCCAAGCACTACTGCACACTACGTAGTGTTTGGTACTACATAGTGTACGTTTCTGTACAACAGTAGACTAGCAGTTAAGAGTAGGTCACGTCTCACTATTCACTAGTGTACTTGGGGTATTTCCTGTAGTGACTGAAGCTGCAGGCATGCAGAGCACTTAGTCTGAGTTAATGGAAGACAAAGATTTTGTTTTCGGGGGGGAAACTCATTACCTTCCATCTATGGATTCATATTTCACAAACACAGGCGCCAGTCAAACTCTGATGCTAAAAATACGACTCGCCCCTCCCCTGCTCAAACGCACCGGCCCGGGCTTCTAAAAGACACAGTGAGCTTAGATGAACGACTCAACAAACTGTAACATTGAATATTCAGTGCTAGCAAAACATGCTTTAAAATCTGTGAGTTTATTGTGCAGGTAGAACAGAGCAGATTAATGTAGCTGCACAGATAACTACACAAACTGATAACTACACAGACAGCCTTGCAGATGGACCGACTCGGTCACATGACTGCTCGGAAGCCAGCGTTTTATTTTCATGCAGCACTCAGTAATGGCCATGAGAAGCGTTTAATACATCAAAACAAATATGACCACATCCCTTTAGCAGAACCAGATCGTCTTTGTTTTGCATGTTGCTTTAATAAGTTGGAAAGCGAGGACCGGGGGCTTCTGGGTAATTTGCGAGATGAATGGATTGCAATCTGATCATGGGTTTAAACCTCGCCACGGTTACACAGACGTACAGCCAGTGACTTCTCTCATGATCTCCAAACCACTGTAAACATCACAAGACTTTCATTTGACAGAAATAGAGCTGAAATGAATCAAATGGTCTCAGATCAGTTCTGTGCTTCTTACAGCTATTTAAAGAGAAATGACAACAAAGGTTCAATAAGTCTTTAGATGGCTTTTTGTGGCTGTAAGTTTATTTTATCTCTCTACTTAGAAAAAAGAATAGCAGACAATTTTTTGGGAAAATATTCCCCAAAATGTTTACAGTCTCTCTTACTGCAGTCACGAACCCTGGGCCACTGGTTCAAATTACCCAACCACTCACAGATGCTCGCTAACACAGATAACCAATCAGAATAACACTAATGTTAGCCTGAACGAACCTTTAGCACGGGTCACGATGAGTGCCAATTAATAACCCTCAATAATACTTAATCAGAAAACTATAACTTACATAATTTACCTAGTTGTGCTTCCATTTTCCAAAGCCATTTGCTGAATTGCACCCAGCTATAAATAAACACAGAACAATACAGGAAAATAAGGAATGCTAAGAAAAAAAATAAGGGAGACAGAGACGAATTTAGCGCAGATGAAACGGGGGAAGCTAAAATAAGGCTCTTTTATGGTCTCAGGCTTTGAAACACATTCAGCGTCTCTGATCGCTGTGAGTCAAGCTTTGTGGCTCAGAGGAAAGATGAACGTCTTCAGCGCATCTCGCTGCCTGTCACAGCTCTGGGTCGTGAGGTCAGGAGGTTATGCGCTGTCGGTTCGAGCCCGGCACACAGCAGGCCAGTGTCACTCAGAGACAGGCCCATTGTTCTGCGGACACTTACTGAAGACCTGAGTGTAGTCTAACACAACAAAAGTCCTGTACTCGGTCTGTGGGTTTTCTCCGCCGTTTTCATGCCCCAATCTATCTTCTTTTGGCACCAAACAAGGTTTTAGGCAGGGGTACGAGGTGTGAAAGAGAACAGAGTTTGGAGTGGCAGAAGCAATTTTGCTGAGGTTTGTACGTTGATGTTCGGTGCCACGACGCTAATAAATCAAAACATGACAAGATGGAGGAGGATCACGGCAGAACTTCACTGCAAATTGCTTAAAGGTTTTGACAAACTACGCCTCTGTATGCGAGATTAACAAACTTTTATCCTCAGATAAAAGGAGGTGCGTCAATACTTTGCACTTGAAAATGTTAAATCATACTTTGGCATTTCAAAAATAGTTATTAAGATATTACAAATTAGAGATTTCCAGAACCCTTTCCTGTAATCCCATAATCCCATGATCAACAGAGGAATGCTAGACTGATCTGCACATCTAACTCCACCCTCTCTGATCCACAATAAAGCTACTTTAATCAATATTAAACGCTTATATTTGATCACAAACAAACCCTGTCAGACAATGCTCTGGTTATTTTGCTAATGCAACAAAACACCTTAAAATGCGAGGCAGTAAAGTTCAAGAACTCCATTGCTGACATCAATGAGTGTTTTGGACAGTTCTTACCAGTTCTTACTAATATGTTCTACGACTATTGCCTAATTTAAATCCCTCTTCAGAAATGAACGATTCAGACAGAACCATATAAAGGGTAACGCGTTACATAAGTTCCTGTAAATCTCCTGCAACAAATTTGTCTTTGTTTCAGTTTAACCCTCTGCTGTACAGTTTCCGTGGATACAGAGTCGCCCCCCAAGATAAATCAAAGCCCCCTCACATTTAAAGCTAAGAAGCTAAACCTCTCATTGAGCCGGTTATAATCCGCATAAACCCAGGGGAAGATTCAGAAAAATATAACGCAGGTCCTGGCTTTGTACTTTGCCCGGTACACCTCCACATTCTTAAAAGCCTCTGCGCTGCACGGCACATGCGCCCCCTCAATTATACAGAGATTAGCCCACTGCAAATGGGAAAAACGCTTGAGTGCTTCGGTACCGTCGGTTCTGTGAGAATATCCACTTAACACAGAGCTGAAAAAAAAATCAAATTTGAGCTCCCGGTAACATCCAGATTTCAATGGTGACAAATCTGAGATCTCTTGCACAACAGCCATCAAGCAAAATAATTTAATGCTCAATGAAACAAACCAAATCCTTTTATTTAAATTGGGTCACCCTGTGACTTGGACTGTTGGTTGAATTTTACTAAACAGCTACTAACCTACTGAACAACAGCAATGTCCAAACATTAGGAACTTTGTGGCTAAGGTTAAACAATTCCACTAACCTAGTTTCCCCCAGCCTTTGATCCAAGGGGGTTAGTGCCACTAAAATAAACTCAACAGGTTCTTGTGGCAAACACTAGGAGTCGAGCAAATACACTAGGAATCTAAGCACAAGTTAAACACGCTGTCCTCACCTGATGATAGCAAGAGCTTGTGCACACAAGAGCTAAAATATTTAGCAATAACTCATCTCTCAGTCTCATTCTTTCCATGGCATGTCCATTGTCAACGTCAGGTACTTAAGCAATGACAGGCTGAGGGGTTCGAATTTAAATGGCCCTTAAACACAAGGGTTCAAGAGTGTATGCACAGCTCTGTGGAATGTTGAGAAAACGTATTGCATACAGCAACAGGTGTTCATGACAATAAGAGTCAACTTCAGCCAGAACGTTTGTGAATGCCAAGCCACACCTAAGAGCTTCAGTATCTCCGAAACGGCTCTAAATCTCGGTGCAATAGGAAAACCTTTTTCACAGAAGCCCAAACCAAGAGAGAGCAGAGTAACGCTTGGTTTTACATCAGCTTTAAAAAGGATCTAAATGGAGAAGAAAAAGAGACCATGAGACTGAAATGAAAGTCACCTAAAAGAGGCCAAACCAGCTGAACAATGAGACGGTAACAGCTCAGCAGCACAGGAAATGACACGTCAGTCCGTCTTTCATTCACAAAAGGGAAGGAGACATTTATGTGACATTCTCTGACATTTCCTGAAGTCACGGATGGACGTAACAAGACCAAAATCAATGGGGTACATTACAACATACAACCAATAATAAATGTGCCATCAAAATAAGTTACTTTAATAAAAGATGACACAACAGGGACATGTGTTATCCCTCATGTCACAGAAAGCTTCAAAATTCTTTAGGAATAAATGACCTTCAACACAAACTCATTTTACAGCAGCAGCATTTATGAATAGCGCTGCCGGGTCATAAAACTGGGGTGTGAATTCTGAGGGTAAAGGCAGACAGAAAGCATGTGATCTTGGATCTATACATCATACAGACCCAGTTTCTGTTGGAATCTACATTTGTCTACATCAGTAACAGCTGGTACCTTGATACATTTTCCCCTAGTCAGTAATATAGAATGATTTATGCAAGACAAGAGGGACATGAAAGCATTTTAGTTTTTGGAAAGCCCTGCCAAAGCTGGGTGACAACATGCTGGGCATAAACAGTCCCAAATTAGCTGTCGACGACCCCTTTTAGGAAATAATCATCTACAACAAACCAAAGTCTCAGAAGTCAGTGTCTGCTCACAAAGTGTCCTGACCTACCAGCTAATGAAGATCTACCAGATCATCCAGTCAACATCTCAAACTGATGGCTGTAGATGAAAAAACATTATTCCTCACCTCCAAAACCTCTCTACCTTATCCAGCATGATCACGTCTCAACATCACGGGCCTTCACTGTCACCTCCATGTGAACCTAAAGATCACGCAATCTTTTCCAAATCAGCCCTTCAAAAATAAAGTGAGAAGAGGCTGTTGGGAGGACTCAAGCGTTTACTGTGGGAGGTGGTGAAGTTAATAGGACATGTGGTGAGGAACTTTTATGAGCAGTGGGCTATTTGGAGATGAAAGAAAAAGAACGAGTACAGACACAGTTCTTCTGTCTGCCTGTGGCGGTGACACTAATACGCACCTTCACTTTATAACAATGTCACAGAGCGAGGCTGGCTCACCTCCGCTTTTATGAACGAAGCTACGCCTGCGATTTTAATGACGCAGATCACAAGCAATTACTTTTTACGAGAGAGACAGATAAAATAAAGATCCTGTCGGCAGGGTCCTACAGCATAAGTGGTTCATTTTGCAGCCATTGTGAAAGGAAACAAATGAAAATGTTCAGGTTAATCGGTGGGTGTGAGAGATGGAGCGAGTGAAGCAAGCGTTCTGATGTTTGATTTGGACTTTCTGAAGAGTGTGTTGTCGGGCCTAATGGACGGCTGATTTATAGAGCCACTTGCAGTAGGACAGAGGCAGTTTCCACATAATCAAACATTGCGTCTCTGGGTCTCCTCAGCGTAACAAGGACATCAGTAGCAGGTGTTCACAAGGGTCACGAAAACATGGGCTGAAAAGTAATGCAGAAAAAGGGGCGAGTTAAAACAGGAGAGAGAGCAAATACAAGCTTACTTTACTGAGGCATTAAGACGGCTGCAAATCTTACAGGTTTTACATATTTAACAGAGCAGAAAACACAGAGGTGAAATAACAGACAGGTGTGAAAATACGCCACAAACCGAAGGAGGATCAAGCAATGGAAGCTATAATCAGAGCTTCAACATGAAGCAGCTGATAAACTACGTTCATGAGACCAACATCCTTGAATAAAAAGTGTTATGACGTTAAGGTCACTTAAGTCCTCGGTGACCTGATAAGCTTGTGAAAACACCACATGAAATGTGTGACTCATTATAAAGACCTCAATGTTTTGACTGCATTGACATTTTTGCTATGTAACGCAATGCTGAGCAAAATCTCAGCTATTGAGCCAAAATTGATTGATCAAAACAATGACGAAACCGTCATATTCCAGCGAAGTTTGATTAGAGTCCTGCTGAAAGTCACGTTTGTGTTCTAACAGCTCAAGGCGTGAGGCAACAGTCAGTCCCACTTTTCATCAGACTAGCTGCCACACGACTGTCTACGTGACTGTTGTTGTTTTAGCAACACGTCTTGGGACACACAACTAGTGACTTTTGCTATTCTAAACAGCACATTTAAATATCATTAGTAATGTAGTTGGAGACGAAGAATTTTACGACTTTCTAAAACAAACACAATGTTCCCGCATCTGCTGCGTACATGACAACACCTGCCGTGTGGACGGCCGGTGCCACCTGAACAGGAAACTCCAATGAGTTGCCATGGAAGATCATGCCCAGATCATTAAAAGCAACAATCGTCATTAATTAGGGCTGCCGCAATTACCAGCTGTTACACTTATATAAACTACACCATGTTTTTGTCATAGCACCATTAGTTCAGGATTTAAGCAAGCGGCACCCATGCAATAATAATGATTACTGTTCCAAATCTAAGCTGATCACAATAACAAACACGGCCACTGTTCTCTCTATACTCACAAAACAAGGTCTATGCTCACAGTGCCATAGTAGAACTAGTTTTGCCTGTATGGTTCCCTAAAGAACCTTAAACAGATGTGGAACCTTTTGTTTCACAAGTTTTTTATAATGAAAAAAGGTTCTTTAGGCTATTATAGAAATGTTTTTTTTGAAGAACCATTGTATGCAGTAACTACAGTAGAGTAACTTTCTGACCTGCATTGCAAGGAACTGATGCAAGACCAGCTAAGCACTGAATCAGCGCTTGTGTTGCGCGTCGCAGGGAAGTTCGGTACATTCACTGAACGCACACTTCCTGCGGGATGTGACTCACGATTGTGAGATTATCTGAGGTGCCGTTTAAGACTCACATCCGCTGGTTTCAACAAACGAGGCTCTGATACAACAAACGAAACCTCCTCATAAAACAGTGATTGATTCATTCTACAGATCCAAACCCACCAACGTCTGCAGAATTACAAAAACTTAAGGTTCCATGCAGGCTGAAAAAAAGTGACCTCTTTTTGTCCTTTGCCAATCTGTGGACATTTAGACCTGACGCCATAAGGAACCTGATAGGACCCGAGCCTCGTTCTGTCGGCCCTCACATTCAGTCAATCAGTCACACATGCTGCTGGTTTGGGCAGGGACACCCCTGGGACAGGGCAGCAGGAGCAGCAGACTCCTGCTTGGTGGTTCCAGCGTGTTGACTTAGTTAAAGCCCAAAAGCACCATAATGAGCGACTGAGGTCCACGATCCATTACTGGAGAAAGTTCAGAGCAGAAATGTGTTAAAGTTACTGGTGTGAGATGACCGTTATAAAACACAAACACCTGAAGCATTTTCGTCCCTGGGGAAAGACCTTCTAGATGATCTGCATGCCTCTAGTCTTTGGGAGAGAGAGAGAAAGAGATGTTTAGATATACAGTATTTATGGTTTATACACAAAGTACGGCCTCACAAAGCATAAAGGCTGCAGTGATCGGAGCAGTTCCCCTGCTGTGTTTTTTATTAGAAGATTCTGTGGTAGGAGCCCATGTGTTTAAGAAACTCAATCTTCACTCACCGAGTGATTTTAAGATTATAGCCTGTGTGTTCAGGGCTGTATTTAAATAATTGTGTGGTACGATGATAATACTTCCATTATTCAGACACAGTCCACATGTGGTCAAAAACACAAAACACAGAGTTTCTTTAACTTTGAAACGTTTGAAAGAACTTGAGCCATTGAAACACCAGGGGTTAGTTCATCTGGAAAGAAAATTATGTAACGTGTGCTCTGGCCCATGTTACCTCAGATGTATTGCAGTTGCGTGTATTCAAATATGGCCCATCAATCAGCTTTCCTGTCATGTGACTCATGTTGAACCTGGAGGAACGTTGTGTGCAACATCTGCATGAAATATTTTCAAATGTTAATTTCCATTATTCGCTCAACTTTTTTAAACACTTTAAAACAACTATGTTCTTATAGAAAACTCTAAAATAAAATGGAAGTCTCATTTCAATTGCTTGGAAAAGAAGGTTGTGCTAATCAAAACGCTAACCACGTGTATCACAGGTCACGCTGTTAACATGCTACCCTAACAACAGGCAAACATGTGGAAACAACCGCATTAGCTCTTGTGCAGCCTGTTGCATTGTATCTGCAGGAGTCGGTTCTCGGCTCTGAACAATAAATCTGTTGTAAGTCCCTCGACCCGACGCGCTCACGACATGAAGAACTCTCTGAAACACAAGGGCAGAACATTTCCATCAACAACAGAGTCATTTACACTGAACAGAACCTCTAACGCAAACTCGCCTCTGGAAGAAAACTTCCCCAATCAATAAAAAGAACAATTGAGCTAAAAAAAACATGTTGGGTGGTGCAGCAACAGCTGTGGGGGTGAGGAACAGGTTGGGGAGGGTTCGAGTTTCTGTCACCATTAGAAGCCCCTTCAGTTGGCGGGAGGTGCGCGCTGATGAAAGCATCAGATTTAAAGTGACGGTGGCGCATTCCCCGCGGTTATACTGGGTAAGTGTCGCTTAGCGATGGGCCTGGATGCAAAAAGTTCAGGCATTAGATTGGCAGCCATGTTGTGACATCTATTTCACTGCTTTAATTAAACTCAATGGTAGAAATGGTTTAATCAAAACCAATGGGAGAGAAAAGCTACTTGTTTCTTTTTAATTAAAGAAAGAGGCAACGATAATTGTTGATTAAAGATGATGTCTGAATTATTAAAAAACGTGCCACTATATACATTAAACTCAATGACTGAACTGAGCTAAATGCTCATACAGCAACGCTGGAAAACAATAGATATTTTCTGAGATTACAGGCTGAAATGTGTATTCTGATAATCCCTGAGATCACAGAAACAAACTGATGAAAATCTACTGCCCTTTGACAAGCCTGTAATCTCCTTTCATCCGTCGGAAGTAATGACAGCCTTTCAACACAGCTGGGAAAAGTCTGTTGTAAGCCAGAAACCTAACCGAAACCTAAATAAACTTAAACTAAACCTAAACTAAACCTATATTAAAGCTAACCCACTTGCAAAACACAAAGAGACTTATCTTGGTCTTAGGCATCACACTACAAAGGTTTAACACCTTAAACGCTTGCTAAGCCTGCGAAGCACTAAAATAAATTGCTCTCCCAGCACTGGAGTAAAACATGACGAAGGGCAACAGTGGAGAGAGTATTTTGTATATCTGCCCTAAGCTAGCACCCGCTGCCCACGGTGTTTATTAGGGCCCGTAAAGGGAAAGCATCATAGAGTGCCCAGCTGGGCCGAGTGCGGTTCAGAAGAACATAAGTGCCGCTCAGAATCACGCGCCGCTGACACTCCTGTCCCACATGAGAGTTATTTATAGGAACAGAGAGAGCAAGACACATAGCGAGAGTTAGCGAGTGAGAGGGGGGATGAAATCTTGCAGGGACTATAAAGTAAAGTTCTGAGCAGACATTAAGCCAACCTTTATACTTGAATGTGAACAATGACAACTCCTCAAAGAATGCAAGATAAGCGATCTGATTGGATGCTTGATGTGTGACGTCCAATCAGTCTGGATACAGTCTTCCTCTGGTTTTCACTGTCTGTTATTAGGGAGGTGCAGGAGAACAGGAACAGAGCTGGTGAGTAACACACATGAAATCACTCTGACGTGCAAAAATGACTACGACACATTTACTCCATCTCAGAGGTGAGACATAATTCATCTAAACATGCAGGATGAAGCAAGACAGGTGTGTGTGAATCATCACACCAGTGGTCTGAATCAGGCCTGTTACCTGTACGTTTCTCAGGAGTCTCTGAAGCAAACAATGCACCAATCACAATGAGTCAGTGTACAGGAACAGATTGCTAAACGTTTCTACAGGTTCCTAGCAGCGTCCTGCCCTGTGGCTACACCTGAAGGGTTCGTGGCTAAAGACAGATACGCTAGAAGCTTATCTTCACATGATTGTCTTCACCGTTTAAACAAAGACACCACCATTGCTCAACTATGAAGCTACATTGCACAAAAACCAAAATTGGGGGAACCTGTTTGGTGATAACAGGTCAATAGGTGATTGTTTGAGGAACACGGAGGCCAGATGACACCAATGCTGGCTTTTAAACAACATGCAATCTTTCAGAACAAATACTATCTTTGTGACTCAAGAGAACTTGGCGAAACTAAACAGGTAAGAGTTACACAAGACCGGTCCTGTCACCAGTCTGACCACAGCCACAGTTTACTCAGTCGGGAGGAAGTTGTGTGATGCCAAATTTGACCCAGTTTCATACCTGGAGTACAGTAAGCAGGTCTGTGAATGAAACTGTATAAAGCAGCACACATTGCAGATCTGGAGTGACATCACTACACTTGAGCGTTCACACTGACAGTGATTTGTAGTCATAAGGAGACAGAAATCGTATTTTCCGCTGTTGGCATGAACGATGGAGAATAACAGTGCGTCCAGCTACAGAAACTGATGTAACAATCCAACAATCTAAAAGTTTTTAGGGGCTAAGATTGAACTTAAAAACAAAACAGGAAGCAAGAATTTCTGACCTATGCAGAACAAAAGCCGCAGTGTTTGTAAGCATTAACAGATAAAGAGAGCTTCCTCATCAGATGTGTTGCACAGAGGAAACTGTGTTTCCGTTTCCTTTTCTGATGACACAAATGCAGAGAACAGACAGAGAAGACGACAGCGCATGAGAAGACAAAAACAAGATTCCTGTCAACTGAGCTGCAAATTCCAGCCTGTTTATTATTAGCCCTGCTTGACAACGCAGAAATCTTGCACCGAGTAAATCTTATAGACTGCGGTACAAACAGATGCAATGACAGGATGTTTTAGACTGTTCGCTCTCCCCTCTCTCCAAATGATGTTTTAAAGAGCAAAGTTAATTAAGCGAACGCGATTTAGGTCACACACGGGCGAACATTTTCCATTCTGAAAGAAAAGCCCTTCCTATAACTCCAACAATTTCTGCAGTTGTCTTCTGACAGGGTCACAGCTAGGTCACCGTCACGTGGGAACGTCCAGCCCCAGACATCAGACACCTGACTGCCACATTCTTCACAGAAGGGGCAAAAAACTGCTGCAGGGGGTTTTAAAGAAACACACAAGAACAGCTTTCACACGTTACACACGATGGAAAAACACTGAGTGACTGACACACACATCTATCTAGCCTAACCTTTTGTAAAGCTTAAGAGACACTGACTACAAGATTTGAGGGTCAGAGAGGGTTTGCCCCGGCAGACGTATCTTGCCCTCGGGGCAAGAGGGTGATACATGTTCTGTAACAACGGCACTTAAAACAGCTGCGTCAGAAACACCAGGGCTGAAGGTTCAAGACAGGAAACGTGTCAGATCTGTGTCGTGACCTCTGTAAGCGTACAGTGATACCACGCGGTCACTGAGAGTGACACAGAGAGGCCATGTACAGTTGGACAGACTGTATGCTACAGTAAGCAGAGCTTAGATTACCCCACAGTTTTCACTCAGAAAGCTACAACATTCAGGCTAAAATTACACAGTTTAAGTTCTCAGATCTGTCTGGAGAGCAACGGCAGTAGCAGATGAGGTGTAACTATTTATAAACTGTGTTTTTTGCCTGATCCTAACAGACAGATATTTCTACTGCCTTGTTAACTTGATAAATCCAGCAGATGTTTACAGATCTGTGCCTCAGCTTGGCTTGCTTAAGCGGATTTCATAAATTTAGTTGAACTTTGGGACGAGTCTTCGTCCTACTTTTTTACTCGCAGCAGGGGCTTAACATGGCGTCCAATGACGTAACGGATCTTGACAGCAGTCGGACAAATAAACACTGGTTCTCGATGATACGGATCAGAACACCTCTGGCGCTGCAGTTATACCAGCGTGATGGTGCTAACACACTTCTGAAATTCAACAGGAACAACATGGCACAGACCAAATTAAACAAACTGCATATTTTTCTATTTAGTAGATTTTAAGAAACACTAAAGCTGCAATCTGTAACTTTTTGGTTAACAATGAACAGTTATAAAAGTACGTAACTGATCAGTGTTTAATCATGACACCAATGGTAAGTTAATAATAGCCATGTCCATTTTGTTAGCATATAAAATCATGCAGTGACCTGCAATTTTGTGTTGCTAACAGATATGGCAGTACAGAAACAAATGATAGGGATTGCAGCTTTAATATGTAATTCATATTTAAAAATGGCGGTGGGAAAAAAGCTATGGGATTTAGATTTAGTGTTACATACAACTTGTTTGCAGATGAACCCGAGCCCTTCATTTTACAAACCTGAACTGTCAATTAGTGTGGGAGGTAGAGCGGTTGTGAGAAACAACTGAGACAAAGGAAGAAAACTGAGATCAGCTTTAGTCCTAGCATTCACGCTCGAGCGCTCACCGTTTATTTATAGCCTTCCACAGACTTCTGAAACGAGAAGTGAGGGTACGAAATCAAAAGCAATGCTTGCAAAAAAAAAACAAAGTCAGCAATTTTTAACAGCAAACTATCTTTAAAAAGATCTGATAGGCTTCTCTCTTTGCTGAATTGCTCTTTTGAACTCTCTGCTTAACAATTTTAGCCAAGTGCGGTCTACTTCATGCCAGACATCCTGTATTCAGATTGGTGGGCCAAACTGTGTTCTGATCTTTAATCTTGTTTCTGATTGGCTGGTGAAAACAAAACCAGAGTCTGCATTGAATCGGATGCCCCCTTCTTTAAGCGTTTTGTCCTCTCTGAAAGCTGACGTCCTGCCACAGGAATTTAAAGCATGCAGGCACAGAAAAGCGGGAGGGGTAGCTACAGTGCGTCCGATTGACCCACCACGAACCACACTGAGACTTCTTACACAGGTCAGAGTTCACACAAGTACAGTATTTCCTAAAAATAAATCACACAAACAGCTATTAAGACAACTGCTGTCCGTTTGCAAACAGCCTCGAAAGAAGCTCACTGAATAAGTCGAGCTGTGAAACATGAGAAATTTACTGCCCTCCCATAATGACCTTTAACACACTTACGCTACCTGCAAAACCACAGGTGTCACAGATCAAACCTTAATTTATGCATGAGCTACTGTACTTACAGTGAGGAAGACTACAAGCTGTGTCAAATTACAGCCGTGTCATGCTATAGGAGATGAGCAGAGACGCTTGGGGGTGGGCTGGGGTAGGTAACTGGGGGTGGGCTGGGGTACAGGGACAGGTAACAGGTAACAAGCCCTGGCAAGCTCCCTGTATTTTCAAAGATAAACACTCAGCTGAGATTAGACATTCTTTTGAAGGAAGAGCAACTTATGTTATCAGTAAAGTATTTAGACAAGGCAAAGCAATCATTAGACACAAGCCTATGTGTGTAAGAATAATCAATACTTGTGATCTTCAAAGACAACTAAGTGAAACTTCATTACTAAATATACTGGACTGATAAATAAAACTGTTAACAGTGTAAATTAGCAAAATATTAAACATTAAATATTTTACTAAATATATCCTTCATGATCCCGTAACCGCGTGGAGAAAGTCACACACTCACTAGGGAGGAAAAAGATTCACAACGATTCTGGTGAGAAATGAAACTGCTACTTCCGCACTCGAGCGGAAAACATGAAAGACGAGCACGTCTTAGACGTTTCACATCGCAACAAAACGTCTCACTGCTTCAAAAACACTTTAGTGTGACTGCACTGACATGTGACTGCAGGGATAATGAACAAAAATGATCCGGGAAAAATAAAGATGTCAGATTCACTGCTAGTGGAGATAAAGCGCACAAATCCTGAAGCCAATCAGATAGTGTCACAGTCACAAAGCTCTCAGTAAATTTCCAATCACAGTGGCATCCTTTTCCTTGTAGCCTCTGTAAGAGACACACACACACAATGAATAAACACACACAACGTGTAAACGAGGAAGGAGATGAGCGATCGCAAATGAGGCAAACTCCTCTCTTTGTCTTTTAAAAAATGGGCTTCAACAATGAGACGGGAAACAGTTGTAGCCGGGAATCCTGGGATTGGATTTCTGCTCCTTTACATCCTCTACATTATTCACAGATGACAAAATTCTCTGGGGCACGACGCTTTTAAACCGGCTGGAGCTACAGCAACTCCCTCACAAATTCCTACGCTGTGATATCTCACGGACACATGACGATAAAGCTGACAGCCACACACTCTGAATATTTGCATGCTTAGCGGACTCGACATATGGACACAGGATTTGCAAGAGGGAAAGAGAGAAATGAGAAGTGCATGCTAACCAGGTTATGTACCATCATAGGTACATATATAAGCACTTTAAAGCGACACAATCAAAAATGATACCAGCCACAAAACTCACAAAAACCTGGGAAACCCAACAGGAAGTAGAAGAGTGTTAGAAAATGTAAAAATGGGTAAAACATCATATATATGGGGAAAATAACATAACATATATGGGGAAAAGTTTAAGTCAATTTATAAAAAGAAACAAATTGTAAAATTCTCAACATAGAAGCTCTGCAGATTTCAGCTCTGCAGAAAAACAAAGAACATCTCATTAACAGAGCCGAGGACATAATCTTCCTTTTCCTGCTGCATTCAAGAAGAGACTCTTTTACTGACGGCCAGCGAGACCTCTACTGCTTTACAAATACAAAAGCCCTCCATAAATGAAAGAGAGAGAGAGATGGAGAAAGAGAGAGAGAGGTAGATACAAAGCAGACCACATCTCCCCCTCTCCTTGCTTCTCTTTCTGCAACCTTTCTTTGTCAAGTCAACCCGAGGGTCTCCACTGGTTGAGAAATCTCTCCTCCCCTGACCCCCTGAATCACTCAGGATTGCTCTAAAGGCCTTGATCTAACTACACATACACCCCCAAACCTCGTAACACTACTTTGCTTCAAGCGACGGATGACGGTACAGGCCTGTCAATGTGATGTTACATTCCACAGCCTTCCACTCCTCCCTCAGAGAATCTCTCACACGCTTTCATTTCTGTGCGCTTTGACATGTTTATGTAACTGCTGAAATCTACGAGCATTTAAGGGAAATTACTAATATGCTCTAATATGCCTCAGACCATTGGGCGAACGGTTTGGTTGGTGACTGAAGATCCTTACCAAGCTACAATCCATCTTTCGTAGCGTATTCATTTATACATGCACCAAAAAAAGGTCCATACAAAGTTATAAACAGAAGTACAGAGTCTTGTGGTATCTAAGGGGAAAGCTAAGGCATCAAGCCAAGAACAATTTGTGTTATATAGATAGATATAGATGCATTTAAACTCAAATGCATAGATGCATTTAGGTGTTATTAAAAAAACTTAAAGCGCCTGCCACTCATCTGCATTTGCATGCGTGTTAAGAGCGCGTTTCTAGTCAAACCTGCAATCTCACTCTAGATCTTCTTCAGCAACCTACGTTCTGTTGAAGAACCATGAGAACCAGGACAACACGACTGCATAAACCCATTACACCATGACTTTCTGACGTAACTCTGGCTTCCACTTTTAATTCATCTTTTGGTGTTTAACCAAAGCGGTGTTTTTAAAACCACAGTCAGCCACGGGACACAACAAGTTTAAATTCAATGTGCAACAACAGCATCTGCAGTAAAAAATAAAGGCTAAACATAAATTCTGGGGTAAGTAAAATGTTTTGTTTTTACCTGAAGTTCACACCACGCCACTTCCACCGTTGTTTCAGTGTCCAGACCTTTGTAGACCGTCTTAAACGAGCCTCGTCCAATCTCTATATCGAACTTCAGAAACCGTCCATCTGGTGAGGTTCCTACAGCTTTCGTCTCCACTTCCTCAATGTCCTCCTGGAATTTCTTCTCTGCCTCCCTCTGTTCAGCCTCAGCTCGGGCCTTTGCCACATCTTTCTCCTCTTCCTCACGCTTGTCTACCTCATTGCTTTCCTGCTCCCTGTCGCCCACATCGCAGACTTCCGTCTTTGCCGTCCCAGGAGCCTCGTTTTGCCTCGCACCAACATCCTGCACAGATGGGCTCTGCACCTCCTCTATGCCATCAACCAGAGTGCTTCTTCCTCTACTCTCCTTATGATCTGCACACTCTTCCTCCACAGCCTCTGAAACACCCACCCGGGTGTCAACAGCTTTGTCCGGGGTCGAGCACACCTTCACAGGCACAACAAACTGCTCGAAGTCCGGGGGTGAGGCGAGGATGCAGGCCTTGCTCGGCAGGTCGAGGGCTGTGGCATTGGAGTCACAGATGACGCTACGTCTAAAGAATCTGTGCTCGGCCGTCTTCAGGTCTTTATCCATCGTGTGGCGCCGCTTTCTGACCTCCGTGTCCAGCTTCTCACCCACAAGCGAGTCAGAACCGGAGCCGTTCACATTCTTTGGGGGTGGAGGGGCCAAAAAGGTCACCACCTTGTTGGGATTTTCAGACGACATCTCTCCGAGAACAAAAATAATCAACTGGAAAAGTATAAATAAATTATAATGAAGAACTTCAGATGTAAACTTTCTGCGGATATTTCCTGTTCAAAAAACACAATGTTGTGACTGTGGCACAGAAAAGGCTATAAAAAATAAAAGCTCACGAGAACCACAGGGCTGAACGGCCCCTCCGTGGGGCATTCCTTACTAACAGTTACTTTTACAGTGTATTGGGCCGAGGCCCGAGAGAGGAGGCGTTCTTTTATAAACGTAAAAGAACAAGATACAGTCACAGAGAAGCAAGCGCTGATGGTGACAGACAAAAACTGTCAAATCCAGTTCACCCATCCTGCTGCGACCCCGAGACAGCCGTCATTGGGAATAAGGTACAGCGAGAAGGAAAAAGGGCAGGAGCCAGTAGGATGTTCGGACCACCACAGAACGCAGGAAACCGGGCTGTGAAACCCAAACCCAGGTCCAGATTTACTGCAAGAGATGCAAAAAGAACAGATTTAACTGCATGGTTAAAGTTACATCATCGTTTCATATTTTACCTCTGAGCAGTCATGACAAATGAACATCCACGAAAAACACTCAAACTAAATCTCTAGATGAACATACAGTGTTTAAAACTATATCACAGCATTTAAAAGTGTATTAATGCTATAAAACAGTGTCACACTTTAAAGCTTTAAAAGTTTACATGTGCAACTGTAATATCAATACCTGTTCAGTTAACAGCACTCCTAACTCTCATAAGAAACATTTGATGTCACAATGAATAAAATATATGTAGTAACAACATAAATGTAGATATTTTCCAACATTTAACAACGCAAGACAACAAAAGCTGTACTTGTCTGCACTGTTATGTACCGCTTTCCGCAAGCCATGCATATATGTTGAATTTATCCCTGAAAAATGGTTCAATTATTGTTAAAATGGTGGGTTTGATATATTAGTTACACGGATACGCATGTCAGCTAGGCGCGCTTGGGTCGCCTCGGTGACGTCATGTCGGTCGACCGAGATTTGGCGACTTTTGTCAATTTATCGCGGAAAACGAAAATAAAACCAACAAATCTGAGGTAAGTTTGACCCTTTTCCACACATTTCGCGTTTCTAAAAAATGCTGCTACGTTTCCACACACAAAACAGCCTTTAATGCGCGGTCGGTACAAAGCTAAACCCTGTAACGCGTTTAATATCCGCGCATCAAACGCGTTAAAACGTCTCTTGCGTTTGACACGTAACGTAAAAATAACGTTTGCGCGAACGCAAAGTTGCGTTTGATTGTTCGTCTCCACGTTCATCGTTATTGTCGGTTGTTTTGATCGTTTTATCTGCTTTTGTGATGCACGGCGGTCGTTTAATTTTACACGCCTGTCAAGTCGTGATAAACGCGTGACAGCGTCCGCCACCGGCTGCGCTTCCCGGCGTGATGCACGACATTAAAGCGACGGTGAACGTGCGTTACCTTCCGTACGGTGACATCCATCCCCCGGTCCTCCGGTGCAGACGGTCCTCCGGTTTCTGAACACATGAAAGCAGCCGCAGCTACGTAAACCCCGCAGGTTAAACACGCACAGATGCGACCGCATGCACCGCAGGCCAAGTTCAACACCGGGCTGTTAGATCCAACGCACGGGTCCTAATGCAATCGGTACCGACGCTTGCCGGGACCAAACATTCCGACGAATCAACAACCGAGCGCGGTTCCGGTCGACCGCAGCACGCCAGCAGTTTTGTTGCCTTCACGTGAACAATGCAACAACATCCACCGCCGTCGAGGCGGCACCAAAGTCTCGATTCGGTTGAGGAAATGATCTCCGGGTCCGGACGGGATGAAGGCTGCTCCGGGCTCGGCTACTGTTGTTAGCGCTCCGGTTTGTCACGTTGGTTTAAGCTCCGAGGCTGCTGGTTCTGTCTGTCTACCCTCCCACCCTATACTGACAGCACAGACGGTTCGGATCCCGAAACAGACCGAGGGGGTCGCTGTTTCCGACCCTATTTCTGTCCTTCATCATGACTGATTTCCAGAAACGCTTCTGTTCTGCTGCTTACAGTCTCTTCACATCTTATTAACAACCAAAGTGCTTTAAATGTATTTAGTTAAGGCAACTTAAAACAGCATTTCTATCATTTCTATGTGATAAAATCACATGCACTTTTTATGCGAAGCCCATTATAACTCTAGACATTAGTTTTCTCTGGGTTAGCATCACATGTTCTCTGTTTAAAACCATGCAACACAAATTGCTTTTGTTTTCATTGCTGTTCATTGTGGGAATAATCAGTTTATCAGATGAATTTGTGATGCAACAAGTACATTGTCTTTTAGACGTCAGTGTTTGGAGATTTTAATGTTTTTTAATGTGGAACCACAGCAGTAATGAACTGTTGTAAGTGTTTTTAATACATGTTCTCAGCTTGTAACTTTATAATGTAGTGGCACTGCACACCTCTGACCGCATGGGGGCGGTACTGAGCGAGTGATAACAGACTTTATTTGTGTAAGAACTGCGGTTTTGTGGTACATTTGGGTTTTCTGGCTGCTGTAAAACTTTGCAGGGGAAGTTTGTACCCCAAGACTGAAGCACTGCACAAATGGTGTAGATGTGGAGGAATCTTAGCAAGGTTATCTTTAAAGTCACCTTAACACAAGCCTCCTGAGAAGTGAGTGAAGAGACACACAGGCTAAAGCAACACAACACTTGTAGGCAATGTAAGAGGACAAATAACACAAAACATATGCAGAACCGCTTCTCTCAAACTTCAGCTCATAAATCACAAAATATATTAAAGTCACGTGCTGTGATTTATGACCGACCGCAGGTACTGCAGTTAATGTTATGAAGCAAAATGCCACATGCCTCAGCAATGCACAGAAAAATGTTACTATGTTAAGTTAAGCTAAGTTTTTAAAAGATAATAGTGTATGCATTGCATAAGCTACGAGGGCTTTTGCTAAATCAGCTAATTATCATAAGAATGAATGATTTATTTTGTCACTAGCATTCCAGTGAAAAGGTCTGTGGACATCAGAGGCAGGTGAAGACAGACGAGTTGACGGCTTTCTTTTCATTCCAGCGTCTGTAGCTCATGTCTTTTTCCTGCTGTAGAGAGAAGAGAAGGGTTTATGCGTTGAGTTTAACAACTCATAAAAGCATAACTGCTGAAAAATGTATTGTTGTCTTAAATGAAGTGAAAGTAAATTTGTTAACTTTTCATCACACCGTACGTTTTTACATTTCTGTCCGTGTAGGAGCAACAGAACAAACAAACAGAAGATGATTTTGTTTAAAATTAGTTTGATTTACAGTAGAGAACAGGACAACATGTGTTGATATACAGTACGTAAGCAAGAATACATTATATAGAATGAGTGTGCAATATATATGGACAGTATACAGTATACAGGGCAAATACACAGCATATATGGACAGTATACAGTGTATAGGGTGAGTGTACAGTATAGTAGGGAATTCTTGGATCAGACTCCAGAATATCTTGCCAAGAGTTAATTTGACTTCTCTGAGTTCAGAACCGTCGGCTGTGTGACTAAAGTTACTGTAGAGATGTTTGCTAATGCAGCTGCAGACACTCGGTTTGTTGACATCAGTGGGTGCTGTGGATAATGTCTCATTGTGTTTCTGGAGAGGGAAAGACCAGCACGGACTGTCACCATCTCAGCCGTGTTGAGGAGCACGAATGCTTCTCTTCTGCCTCATTTGGCTTGTTTACCTGCAGCCTTTACATCGATCTATCATCTTACATCAACATCAGCACAAGACTGCAGAGGGCTAAGAACATTCCCAACATTTCTCCCCCTCCTCCACCTTTTGTTTTGTTAGTGAGGCCCAGAAACTGCAAACATCTCTTGTTTGACATACCTGCATTGAGATATTGCAGCTCTGTGAAGAAACACCATCTCTCAGCTGTGTGTTCTACATCTCTAGTCCTTTACCTGAGAAAATTATCCAACTGTTTCATTTTAATAACCATTTCCAGTCAGGTTTGTTTGGTAGGCAGTCCCTCCCCAGCCTCACACCACTGGTAGAGGCCGAAGATGTTATGCCAGACTGCTAAAAACAAACAAAGCAATGTTTTGAAAGCTCCACAGAGCTGTTTACCAGCTCGCTTTTAGTCCCCTGCAAATTAATTTGGGACTGAAGAGAGTATTTTAACGTAAAAATTCAACGCTGTGTCAATGCAGAAGTTATCTTTGTTTACCCATCTATCCAACTTAGACATTATGTGTATTTAATATTAAAATACTGACCGCGTTTTGGCCACAGTTTGTTAAAATACCAGAAAGTGGCCAGTGGATTGTTGGGTGAGCAAATGAAAACTGAATGCAGTTTTTAGTCTAATAATACTGACTGGACGCCTGAGTGAGAAAATATAAAATCTCTTCTTTATTTGTACACTGGGTTTGTAGTGTCTGACTGCTTCACTGTTTTGAAAGAGCGCTCCGTTTTGTTGCTTTTTTTGGGACATTCACACTAGTGTCCCGGTCCAGTGGTTCAGTGTGGGCTGGAGTAAAAATAATGAATAGTGCATTTGTTGGTCTGGACGGCTGTCTTGTATGTCATGAATTCTTCAAAAGCCTTTGCCAACATTTCTCCTTTGCCTTTCTGAAGATTCTCTGAAGGTCTCCATCAGTTTCCAGTGAGGTTCCAGACTGACAGAGGTGAACTTCTGTCGCAGTGTCCGCTGAGCTCTGATCACCTCTGAAGATGGCATCTGTCAGAGGACGCTCAGATCTGCAGGTATGCTCAGATGTCTACCAGAACGTTTCTCTAACATTTATATTAAGTAACAAAAATGTTAAAATGTTTGGTTATATAAACAACATTTCAACTTCTGTAACTTAACTGTAAAACAACTTAACAACAATGTTTCTGATATATGATGTACAATGGTAAAAAACTTTCTTTTAGCATTACTGCAAGAGTTTTTTGAGAAAGTTAAGAGCACTTTTAGAGAACAGGTCATTGTTATTTTTTAGGGACTGTGACGTGTTTTTTTCTACAGCTCAGAAAAACAGAAAAGTTTTTTTGTCTATTTTTGACATCATTGATTATTTTTAGATGGTTTATAATCTCTATAATCTTTTCCACTTCCCACTTAAATGCTTTAGAAATGTTTCATTTTTTACATTGAGGAATAAAATGTTGTTTGAATGTAATCAAACGTTATTTTTGTTTTGAGGTTACTGGTCTTTCACACAGACGCTGGTGATATAATTAGATGCATGTATTAAATTCCACCTCCCACAGACAGATTCCAGCCGGATTTGTTCATTCTTGTGTGCTCCTGCTCTTTATAACTCACAATAAAAAGAGCAAGTATGTGGCAGTAAATCAGTGTCATTTATTTTTAATGTCATATGTTTACTGACCTGTTGGTGTTCCTGAGATTAAATAATGACACAATTGTTGTTATCTTTGAAGCACAGGCAGAACTGAGTTATGAAACTATCAGGTCACTTACAGGTCACCTAGTAACTGGTTGGTTTGTATTGGGCCAGCACCGGGTCTTCTGTCTAATCCCTGCAGAATCCCCAGTTTCCTCTGGATAATTTCCCGCTCGCAGACTGGGTTCGAGTGCTGTATGACATCACAGAGCGGGTTAATCCGTGTGAAAACGATTCGCTAATTAAAACAAGGCCAGAATTAGTTCAGCGCATGTGAAATGGCTTTAGGAGATAGTTTGAACGTTATCAGAACTCAGAAAGTTCTCCGAAATATTTGTGCAGGAACATTAGTAGAACGTGTTACTGTTATTTCTGATAGCTTAAATAGCTATTGAAATGTTTTGGAATCGTTCAGATTTTGAAAAGTTTGCACAGGAGGTTTTAAAGTCACAAGTCAGACTATTTCCTTCATCCTTCTCTCGTTTATGTAAAATATGAATATGGTGTAAAATATGAGGGAATCTCAGAAGGGTTTGTTTTGTAGGTGTGGAATTTCAATGGATGTTCAAGCAGCGTATGTATCGTATCCCATGATGCTTTGGGGTGCTTACATTAACAATAGCAACTAAAACTGTAACGCACTGAGGAATGCTGGGAAATATGAGTGTTTCCAGATGTGAGATGCAGAACAGATTTGTACAATTACTCTGTCATCTACGAAGGGGTCTTAAATATGTTTTACCACATGCTGCATTGCATTACAGTAAATTTATCAGATGAAATAAGCCTTGCGCTTTTCCTAGAACACGGTAACAAGGTTTAAAAAATAGCTGAGGATTTTGACAATGAAAGGTGGATATTAAATGTATTGCAGTCATGAGGAGACACTGAGGTCAAGCAGAAGTTATAACATAAGAACGTCAGACTGAGTAATTGGCAATTAAGCTTGTTAGCTATAATGAAAACAACACACTGCTTAATGTTTAACTCTCATCATTATTACAGTCTTCATCTGATGCTTGGGTGTTTAGTTACTGTAGTAACAGACACAGATGGTGGCTGGTGTTTTTGTGTTGGTGAACTTTGCTCACTGGCTTCACAAAGATGCTCAGTATTTGCTTTTCTTCACAGCCAGGAATTAGTTTAGACAAAACAGAGCTTTTTAAACTTTAAAATTTCCCTAAAATCAATTCCTGTTTCAGAATAAAGCAGGTTTTGTTTAAATGCGGTTCCTGAAAAACAGCAACTTTTGCTGTATGTATGTTTCATGTATGTTTGTTGAAATATCACTGCCATGATACTTTATAGGTAAAATAAAGACACAGTGTGAAAGATGCAGAATGTTTAAACATTAGTGTATTGCATCTTGCAGTCCTGCTAGGAATTGTGGGTAATGTTATTTGACTGTGTAGCGTAGATTTCACATGTTGAGTGTTAACGTCCGCTCTCACAAACGTTTTTTGTTGTACTAGTTTTTAATCCCGGACCATCGCTGACGTCTCTGAAGTCCACACAAATAGTTGTTGTTTTTTAGCCCTGTGGCAGTAGCTGGTGTAACTGCAGTATATGTATGAACACTGTTGCCCCGAGGTCAAAATCTGTTGGAGATTCAAGGCTGAGAAGGTTTTCTGGGGTCAGAGCTGTCAAAATGAGATATGCGACATATATTCCTGTGAGTTTGTGTACTTCACCTGTGTGAAACAGAGACAGGCCCCAACACAGCAAACTGTGACCAACTCACAGACATGATAAACTTTTATAGAATGGTTAAAAGGTAACAACTGAACTGAAATTGTAGCTTTGAGCCCCTTTATATCTTTCTACAGTATGTTTGTTTAAAGTTATATACTGACGCTACAATCTTTAACTATTTATGACTGAACAACTCCTGACCTGAAATGATTTTAATGTAATGTCTTTGTGTGACAGTATGATTATTGCCTGGTGACAATAAAATGAATTTACAATAAATTTTTAATGCATTCTTGTTATATACCTAAAGACAAAAGCTATGTAACATGTATTTTATTGCATTATATAAAATGTATGAAACTAACTTATTTTAATGAAAGATAGCATGCATTTGAAGCACAACAAGTCTGTTGTATTTATACACTTTCAGCTTGTAAAACATTAGCGTTAATGTGATGAACTAACCCTGTGGTTGGTTTCTTTGAGCATTAGTAATAAGTTTAGTTAGTTACAGGAAACATCTAGTGTCTCGTTATCTCATGCTCTGAATGTTAAGTGTGGCTCTGATACCTAAATACTTAGAGGCTCCAGTATGTTTTGCATTAACAGTCACACCCGCAGGAGTGAATACTTCAGTCAGGCTGAGATTATTTTCAGACTCATATGTGTTAGACACACATGGTGCTGCTGGTTTCAGCGGTTGACAGAGAGATTGATGGCTGCTGGGTCAGCTGTCAGTTTCAGTTTCTTATCGTGAAACGTCTGTCCACTGTCCTCCTGGATGGATCTTCTCAGAGGGAAAGATGAAGGAAAATACAGCGTTCTTCTGTGAGAGAAACCGGCGATGAAAGACAGGAAAGCCCTGGAGGAAAGTTTCCCGCTGAGACGTCACACGTGGAGAGAAAACATGAGGGTCTTCTTGGGTCATGTCTTCTGCTTTCAGAAGAGATGCTGAAAATAAGGAGAATAATTAAACAACCCAAGCTGGGTTGCTGGTCTAGATTTAAGATGGTCTAGTTGGTCTCCTTCACTGGTCAAGCTGGTGTTCACTGGTTTAGCTATTGAAACTTCAGCCTCATCAGCTGAAAAGTGCTCCAAACTTCAAACCTCCAAACAATAGTCACAATTGATGTGGCACTACGTTCCTGGAGCATTTTAAACCAGTTTCTGTATATTTTAGCTATTTGAAATGTGAAACTTTCCCCTCTCTGTTTAAACAGAGCGTTGGCCCATGTGTTTTCACTTAAGAACATGTTACACTACACATTAACCAAGTCCTGCAGCTCTGCTTGTGTTAGAGGTCTGGCTGTAAAACATTGTGATAGGCTGTCTGGACTTCTTAGGTCTATAGAGACCAGCTGGTTTATGGTGCACCAATTAAATTCTGCTTTATACACGCATACAAGTAGAAAAGACTCGTTTGTGGTTTTTAAAGCCAGCGAAGGTGTGAAATTCTTCCATTGTGGATTTGTGATGCTCCAAGAAGCTGCTTGAATCACATTAAGCGTTTAACTGCAAAGCAATGCTGGTGTGACTCATGTCAAGTGTGTTTAGTGTGCAACCACAATTTCCTGTCTCCTCTCCCATCAAGAACTGCTGTCCAGGAATGTAACGGATGTCAAGAACTCATTGGAGAACGAGGGGTGTGACTTTAGGAATTAGCTTTTCTCAGAGTGCATTGAATTTCTCAGGCCAGCACAGAATATAAAGGGAAATTTGTGATTTGAAGTGTCTCAGTATAGCACAGCCAGCAGACTATTTTTGCGTGTTTGTCTCAGTTTGGCATTTGTTCATTGTGTTGTCAGACGATGAGAAGTCTGAAGTTGTCTCAGATTGTTTGTAAAGCCTGTTTGACTCATACAAAGAACTTCCTGTCCAGAAAACATCACGTCTCATAGACTGATAAACACACACAGGTACAGAAAACATGTTTCATTTATTTTAGTGTCTTTGAACTTTTTTGTTTTCTTAAATTCTCTCAAAGAAACGGTTGAATTGTTTTCATTTCACAAATACAAATGTTTTCTATGACTGAAACTCGATTTAATAGACACACAGTTCAATAGTTGCAGAAATGATGAGATACATTCTAAGAAACACAATCCAAAATGTGCCATTTGTATATGACAAACTGCAGCTACATGCCCGCAGAAGAGAGATATTACATAGATCTCATTAATACCTTAATTATTTCTCAGTTACTTCTCTCAGTTAAAAAAGATTACACAGAAATTGTGACTTTTTGCCAAGATTTGCCAAGAAGCCAAAGTCTAAATAATTCTAAATATTTTTGCTCTGTACTGCAGGTCAACAGTTCTGTCCATTATTTTTGTTCCTCAGGACATTTCTTGAGCTTTATAAAAAGCAGTCTCTGAGCAATGAAATGTTCCTCTGGGTGGTTTAATGGTTCTCCGTGTTCCCCTGTCTGGATTTAGATGGTTTTACTTGTTCCACAGCAGGAAAGAGACAGACAAACACCCCACTGAAGGATCTGAGAAACTGCACGGCCTTCAGAGCTCAGTGACTCATCTGGGCCTCATAAATCTCAGATCAGTGGTCAGGAGTGATGGTTCTCAGCACACACACACACACACACTCATGATACAAGTTCTAAATGTGTTTCTCAGACACTCCAGTGGCCATTTGACAAACTCAGTATTGCGCTGTAACAAGACACCAGTCAGAAACTCCTGAGATGCTCACACACACACACACAGAACTGAGGGCTATGGAAGGGCCTGTCTCCCTCTAGCTGTGTTTAACTCACTGACCAGAGAAGCAGAATTTGTCCACACATTGTATCCAGTAGGAAAGACATTGCGGCCCACATGACTAAAGCAGTCAGACGTTCCGGTTCTTTCCAGAGCCACGGTTGAATCTGGACTGAAACCGGCCAACCACACCCCACCACAGTTCGCTCACACACTAACTTTAGAGTGTGTTACATCAAAGACACAATTAAAGAGCGCTGATGTAATGACACAATGATCAAACATCATGATGTTGCTAACATACAGTTTTAGCTTGATGTTGCTAGCAGAGTTTTTAGTTATTAGCACAGTTTTAGCTTAGCTTGCTTTGTATATTTATGTACGTACATAAAACTTTTACATCTTCATAACATAAATAACCATTAGGAGCTAGAATACAATGCTTGTGTTTTTCATTAGACAGTCGCTGTAATGGGGTATTTTGTTGTACAATTTATGTCATAGAATAAAACGAGATTCTCACCAAAACCGCAGACAGAGGCCACAGACTGTAGTATTGTTTAGAAGTTCTCAGGGGAAATTATGAAGAATTAATCTGTCAGTTCAAGCTATAAATATGTTTTTATTGATGCGGTCTCAGTTTTGTATTTATATTTAAAAGTGCTTTAGGAAAAGAATAGTTTTAGAGAGCGGCGAGTCGCGGCTCAGGGTGGTGTTGTTGAGAATGTAAACACTGAATCTATATGCCAACTGCAGCCCAGTTTGCCTGGATCATGTTTTCATGGGAAACCAGTGGGAGCTCAGGGAGATATAGAACGAGAGAGGGAGGAACAGACTGATAAGATGGTGCTGAAAAACAGAGCTGACAAACAAAGATCTCCACCCTGTTCCCCTCTCACATCCTCTGCCCCCCATACATGTGTATCACCAATATTATTGTTTCCAGTGTAGATATGAGAGAGAGGCTTCATTCTGCTTCTGCTTATGTAAACTGTGTGTGTGTGTGTTTCAGAGAGAGAGAGAGAGTGTGTGTGTGTGTGTGTGGCTATTTTGAACTGTACATGTCATTTATGAAAGCCTTTGTACCCCAAAGTCAGCTGTCAAATCTGAGCGAAACCTCCTTCTATTTTGTTAAAACGCTACAAAAATATATTAGCTAAATAAAGTTTTCCTCAGATTGTACAGATGCAGGTGGTTTACTGTTGGGGTGTGTGGGTTGGGGTCAGGTTATATTAATAACTAGATGAGTATAAAAGCTATGCAATGACCCCATTTAGATAGATAAGTAAGTGAGTTTGTGTGTTACTGTCCCCTGGGTTTATGTTGAACATCATGACCCAGTTTGAAGATGTGACACCCCAGTTGTCCAGCTCTGTGTCCCACACACACACACATGCTTATCAGGACATCATATCTATTTATTTACGTGTCCTTGTGACACTAGTGAAATATAAAGGATGTTTATAAGGTTCATGAGCAGGAGAAGGAAGGAATTCTGTCCTAAAGCTTACAGTGTCATTATAAACATTTCCTGTTCTCTCTCTCCAGTAAAACACACACACTCACACACACTCACACACATATAGACACTCTGGTATGTCAGCAGTTCAGGGTCAGTGATGATATTAAAAATTCTTGGAGAGTAAAGTAGAGTAGAGCAGTGTGTGTGTGTGTGTGTGTGTGTGTGAGAGAGAGAGAGAGAGAGAGAGAGAAAGAAAGAGATATATACTGTAAAGAAAAGATTATTTATCAGAGAAATGTTTTTAGAATTTGAGTCTCATTTACATATCAACTTCATCTCAGATATTTCTGTCTAGATACAGACATACAGTAATTTGCTTTTACATTTTTTCCAAAACGTGTCTCTCTAAAGTAACAGACCCAAATTCTCAATATTTTAGCCCCGTGGAGGTCTTTGGTCTTCAGTGATGATGTAAGAGAGAACAGTGAATTCTGGGAAATGAGAAGAGTGAGAAAGAACGAGAGTTTAATGTTAATGTATGAGAGTTTCTGTGTGGAAAGTGAAACGTGAGGATGAGTTTGACTCAGTGTTTTAAAAATCTATCTTTATAACTTGAGGTTTGTGGCGTGTGACTCTGCTGTGTGCTGGATTAGCCACGAGCTCAGAGAAAAACTTCAGTTTATTTCTGTCTCTAAACCCTCCGTTTCTCTCAGCCTCCGTTCAGCCACATCCGCATGACACATTCACATGAAGTCAAGCGCTCAGTTAATTCACAAACCTCTTCCTCTGCCTGTGAGCGCAACAATAGCACCAGCAGTGGGTTTCAGTGTCAGGAAGTGAACACAGGTGTAATGTGTTTGTGAGCGAGTGTGTAACTATCGTTCGGACGTTTTAAAGAGCTGAGGAACAGAAATGCATCGACACGCTGTCAGCGATAAACGGTTTATTAGTTTATACAGACTAAAACCATCCATGTGGAGTCCATTAAACATGCTCTCAACAGAGAAATAAACAACCTGTTAAAGCGTCAGATGCATTTTTACACCAGTCAGAATAAGTTGTTTTATTTTTTATTCTGCATTTTTACCAATAAATTTATTTTGACAACAATATGGCAAGTGAGTCCTTGATGTTTGATATCTGAAGTCATAATGTTGTCCAGAAACAGATCTTAGAATGAAAGTCAGACCAGGAAATGTAACTGTAGTTAAACACACACAACAGCATTTGAATCATTCATGAAAAACAGCTGCTGGAGAAGAAGTGATAAAGATTATTGTTGCAGTTAGTGTTTAGTGCCATGAGATGCAAAATAAAATGTTTCACCTTTAAGAACTAATTATGAATAAATGAGAACAGAAGTTGTCTGTCTCTCAAATGTATTGACATGTATTTTGTGAAAGATGTAAAGAAGGTGTGTGTGTGTGTGTGCGAACGAGTGTGTGTGTGTGTGTGAGGTCACAGGGTTTGTGAGATGTCACGGATGCCTCAGGTAGAAGTGGGTGGGGAAAGGGGCGTGTCCAGTCTCATCCTCTTTTCCTTTCCCTGTTTTTTTATTATATGAACTGAAGAAGCTTCAGCGTTTATAGCAACTGTCATCATAAACAAGCCGTGACCCCTTTAAAACTTAAACACCCCTCAACATGCCAATAGCTTCACTTTAAAACAAAGACAAGGATGTGTTACTGCAGAAATGCATCGACACACAGTCGGCGATAAAAGACTCAGTTTTATTGGTTTATACAGACTAAAGCCGTACATGTGGAGTCTATAAAACATGCTCTCACAAAGCAGCGATTCTGTCACTCATAGTGTGAGTGTCAGACATATATTTACCTCAGACAGGATAACAAATGCATGAATTTATTAAATCCTGACAACTATACGCTATTTACTATCTTTATATACATTAACACAATGCATAAGTGTGTGTGTGTGTGCTTAAACTCAAACTGTTTGCAATTCTGTTTGCAAGTGCATTTGTTTATTATCATATATGTGTTCATATTATTTTGGTTCATACAGTTGCCAGGAAACTAAAGTACACCGTATGTAACATTTCTAGGATGCTTGAGGCCCCTGTTGACCTGTCAACACATTCTTAAACCTGTATTCGCTCTCTGATTGGCCAGGAAGTCATGGCACCCTTGCTCTGATTGGCTGACCCCTGAAAGAACGTATAACTTTACCAGCTCTGTTTACGTGGATCTTCAGTTGATGTGACAACATTGACAGTGAACATGTTGACAGTTCTAGAGCTGATTATGTAACCACACGTGTCGACAGAACCTACAGAACATGAATCATTCTATAAATTCCATATGAGACATATATTTCTCTGTATATGTGTGTTTATATTTCCTTGTATATGTTTGATGGATAAACATTTAGTGAAATGTAACATATAGAAAACTGATTGATTGGCTCTTCATTTAAAGATACGATGTGTCTAATTTTACGGTTCAATTGTTATGCAACCTAATGATACGTCAAAGGTACAAATCAAACATTAAAGTTACATTTTAAAATATTCAGGCATGTTTTAACATCCACAGCCGTGAAGGGTGTGCAGTCGTAAAATCTCACACTATCCGTCTCATCATCTTTCTTTAACGTGTTTGCATATTTCATGCAGGTACACTGGCTCAATAAAGAAGGATTTATATGAGATATTATCGAGACAAATAATGTCTTGAAGGGAAAATAGCTTGTGTATCAAACATTTCTTTTGACAGCTTTGTTTTAAGAGTTCGGCACAGACTGTCTGATCCTTATCCATAAACATTTTATCCACATAAAACATTTATCAAGCCATTTATCTGAAACAATGTTAACAGAGTTAAACAGAAGAATGTTTTGTTAGAAGAGGATAAAAGACAGAGGGACTGTCCTGTATTCAGATGTTTATATTTATATACAGTACATGTATGTCTTGTATATAAAAACTCATGTTGCATAGTTTTGCTATTAGCTAAATACATAAATGCAGGTTCTGCTGTAGAGTTCTGCATCCAGATTCAAAAGTCCATCCCAAAGATGTTCTGTTCTCTAGATAAACTCTAGAACAAGCTGTACAAAATATCAAACACACTGCAGTCATGGATGACGGTTTAAGATCTGTGAGCACGTTTCAGAAAACATGTTTATCTCTCCTCTGTGATGAATCAGGGGCCCTCAGAACACGCTTAGGGGTCTGCGTGGCACCTCCCTCCCAATCTGCACGTGGCGGGAGACGTGGTAGCTCAGAAAAGGTAAAGAAAACAGAGTAAAAATGTTATTTGTTTAAGTGAACCCTCCTTGCCCAGTCCCATCTCTGATTGGACGCGTGAGCGGCCAATGAGTAAACGGGGAGTTGGACTTCCTGTGGGCCGACGGCACAGGCCCCTCATGTATAATATTCCTGACCTCTCCCATGATGTTTGTTTTAAAAAGAAAAAAGAAAAACGTTTCCAGTGGTGAGGGATAGCGTGAGCCGTGCATGTGGTATTTGGAAACTCGCCTGGTCTTTATTTCTCTGGGCCGTGATTCGCTGAGAAGACTTTCTGACAAAAACAAGCCCTTCATATCTCACATGTATGAAGCATGTATGTTTGGGGAGGGGGGGCGGAGACAGCGTGACAGACAGCACAAGACGTTTCAGAGGAACATTTTGTTCTTGTGTAGATAAGCAGACCATTGGCCTCTTTTGAGGGACGTATGCACACACACCTTCTCAAACTTCACAGATCATATGTCTTAGGGTCACTGGTTTGTCAGACCTTCCCGTCTGTGTGGGTTTAATCACTGTCTCAATCTACATACATGTCTCTACCGGGTCCTGTAGATGGTGATAAGAGAATGTTAAAAGAGCTAAAGTCAAACAGAGAAAGGTATTCAAAGGGCATTTCATGAAACACAGGATGTGACGCAGAAGTGATTCTGACATCTGAAGGGCAATGTTTCACAC
>JBAJNP010002071.1:41272-52062 GCA_036877545.1 Yasuhikotakia modesta | reverse complement strand
TATATCAGCTTTGAGTTTTCATATCGCAAGATCTACTGCATCCCTCAGTGTGTCCAATAAAAACAATAAATAAAAAACATATGGTTGGATTTTATTACAGATTTATGGGCATGAAATTACTCTTAATTGTTTTTAGTGGCAATATCTTTGCTTTGTTGCAGTAACCTCATGTCCTGAACAGCTGAACACAGAGATCACACATTTTCACATGTCCTGCTGTGATTTTACAATTGCTTTCGGGAAATCTCTTTCATCATTTTTAGTCTCCATCTCCTTGGTTTTACATTTTTGTCTCCTGCTTGGCATGTCCACTTCATGTCTTTTTTACTCTGATCTCTGTGTTCATTTTAAGACCTTGTATTTTTCTGTTAAAAGCAATTTTGAAGAATCACAGCCTACAATACGGACGCCTTCTTGAAAACAAGAATAACTGGACAAGCATTTTATGGTCCTGTATCTTCAACAGAAGATAAACATTGATATATTTTCTGCATAAACTGACTACAATGTTTTTTAGGCCTCAGAAACTGCACTTCCAGCGGTCCTCTGCTCTTAGTCATTAGGCATGCTGACCTTTGAAACAGGCTCTGCTAATAAGAAATGTCCAAAGCACTATGTGATAAGAGCAGACTTAACTTGGCCATAAGGCCAACATGCCTGTTTATACACACATGCAGCAATGAGGTGACCATAGGGCTCAAATGAAATGAATTATATTAGCAGTCCAGAAAATGAAAGTTTGTTGAATATCATTCAACAAATGTATAAGTTTCACTTGTTGAGTTTTATTTTGCTGTTTTATTTATACAGGCACTTTTATATTATTTTAAGCAATAGTGCAATATTAATGTCCAACAAAAAATAAGACTCATATATTTCACATATATGTGCATTTTAGTAAATGCTTCAAATAAATGGTTCATTGTGAATTTGCACAGTAGTTTTGTAAGGAATAATTGGGAATATTGTTTCCATTGCACAGTTCCTGAGGACATTGCAATGAAATTAAGATCTGTTTTTAATTTTTACATTTCAACATTAATATTACATTTACATTACTGAATACAATGTCTCTTTATTTGTAATAGTCTAATGCTAGCCGTTGGCTTGTTTTGGTCTGCGTGATAGTCCAAGAACATCATGTTTTCATCAGAAATAGCCTCTGGGGGCCTCATATGAGGAAAAGCACAGCAGATATTATCAGCATCTGTCTCAGATAAATGCCATTTTTATTTCCGCTTCAAATTTTTTATTAAACGTATAATGTGCAAGACATTTTACATGGCAAATCTAATCCCTAAAGAACAGAAGACTGTCTATAGACTGTCTAACACAGATCACAGAATCGTCTCAGTTTATTACATTCAACACAAGCATATTGCTTATAAACAGCACTTCTCTTGTTCTATCAACTAAACATTGTTTTTGTAAAGTTATTGTCTAATACAATACAATACAAAACAATAGATTTTCTATGTAGCTAAATTATGTGGCCTTTGTGAATACAGTAGTATATGCACACCACAACACAACATTAACTGCCTGTATAACGTTTATAAATACATCATGTTTAACAAATTAAAAACTGTAACATATACATAGTATCACAATTAGTCTTGCAGATGTTCCTGGTCGAAGCTGAACTATAACTAGGACTCCAGATAACATGAAAGAGATGTTGGATGTTTATATCCCATGAGGCTTTGCAAAGCCATGAGGGAGAACCTGCATATGTCCCTGCAAGTGAATATTTCAGCACACACCTGCTGATCAGTCTGTTCCAGCAGATATATCAGCTGTGGGTTTGATAGAACCAGGCAAGGTTCTGTCAAACTATCTGTTTAAATTCTGAAGCAACATGGCCTCTTGACCCCATCCCTTACCTCAACAAGGATATACACCAAGATCAGGATTCAAAATACATCATGTTATTTCCAAAAACTAATGACAGCAGGAAGTTGTCATTTGACTGCATTCTAAATTCTGGTCCTTAGTTGTTCACCAAATGCAATACAGGCTACAATATAGTAAAATACAGTAAATACAGTACATTTTTAATAAACTTAAAGTAAAATACAGTAAATACAGTTCATTTAAAAAATAAGATTCTGTTTTATTTGTGGTCACTGGTCACATGATTATGAATGTGGCTCATGTGAATGACTTTAAACTTGTTATTAAATTTTGTTAAAGAGGTCACAGAGGACATCACAGCTCAATTACCTCTTACCATAACCAAAACATGAACGCTAAACACTGAGAATGAGCTCATTAATCCAACAACCACATCTTTAAATCCCTAATTCATGTTGGAATGTCGCCTGAAAGGATAATGAAAAAAATCATTTATCTTCAACGCTGGCATCAAAATTGTTAATTTACTTATTGGCAAAAGCTTATCAGCTTCAAAGAAAAGAAAGCTGATAGTTTATATAGCTGGTGTGTTTGTTTTCTTTGTACAAATCTCTGTTGGCCTATCCTACGTGGGACATAAAAACACTCTCCTCCCACATACAGTCCACTGTGGGATAATTAGCTCCAAATTGTGGACTCTAAAATAAAAAGTGAAAGAAGGGGGATGAGAATCCTGTGGAGATATAAGCGGGAATTGTAATTAGATGAGCTGGTTTGCAAATCAGCATCGGTATTCGGAGATCTGTGCCGGAATGTCTCTGTGAATCTGTGGGGGTGAAAGTGAAAAGTGAAATTGACATGTTTTTGTGAGTTAATGTGACCTCTGCATTTGACCCATTCCTAGTGATGAGCGAACACACATTGCAAGCTGTAAACACACACACACACACCCGTAGCAGTGGGCAGCTATCACTGCAGCGCCCGGGGAGCAACCAGTGGTTAGGTGCATTGCTCAAGGGCACTTCAGTTGCTACCTGCCGGTGCTGGAATCGAACCGCCAACCTACTGATTATAAGCCCAAGTCACAACTGCCAGCTACTGTCAGGGGATGCATATATGAGTGGGGATGCATATATCAACCCCATCATCATTGAAGAGGTCAAAAGATAGACATTGCTTCAAAACAGTTCATAAATAAATAAGCATATTAAAATAGACTGACGTGCATCTGAAGGCGAGGCTGACATTTGAGTATGTTTCCCGACCTGACATTGATGATTTGGCAACTTGTTTGTAGTATTTGAAAGTCAGTACAAATGACAGACCAAAGGCTGAGCGCACAACAAACACATATGGGATCAAAGCTCATCCATCAAAGTGGGTAAATTAGTCTGGAATGGAAAGATAACTTAGGTCTGTTAAGCCCTTTCATTAGTCTCTGGCTTCATTACGTAACTGGAAACTCTACAATATTGATTTATAATGATGCATGTTTTTTTTAATATAGGGCCTGTTGTGGAAAGTTTGTGAGTCATTAAAAATTGTTAAATACTCCTTGGTTGGTGAACTTCCTCTGACCTCACTTTTTAGGTTTTAGGTGGAAAACTGAGTGTTTGGAAATAGGCTTGGGAGACTTACCTGAGTGTTACCTCAGAAAACCACTTTAATAAAACTCAGATTTACTTTCCTAAATCTGCTCAAAATCACATACCACAAGACAGCAACAGCTAAAAAGTATTTGTTTTGATGCTAGTGCTAGTAAAATGTATTATAACAGCACTCTAAGCAACAGATCGCACTACAAAGTTTTATATCAGAGTATAAATTTAACAAAGAAAAAATGTGATTTTTCATAAGCATTCAGATTTGAGCTTCAACTACATTGCTTAAGTTTTTAAAATGAATACAGAATTAAATACATTGTTATCAGAGATAAATAAATCAGTTATCCCAGCTAACAGTTGTAGGTTGTAGAAACATTTTTCTTATGTATAACGTTACTGCTTGGTTATAAGGAGAATGCTACTATAATATAATGCTATATTAAAACATAAAATAACATTAAAGAACAACGCTTGACTCCGCAAGTTACTTGCAATTTTGTGTTTTTAACAGGGACGGCGATAGAGAGGCAAAGGTTACGGATTGACGCATTAAAGTGCGTCACTTTCTTGTTTCCCTTTGCATCCACCAGAGGACACTGCTGCACCACAAGTCAATTCACCACGTTTTACCTGTGTGTAATACGTCTACGTCTCTGTTTCCACAAAATTGAATTTAAATATTACACATCTCTTGCTCCCTTTCGCCCGAGACATTTATTGTATGCTAAAAACCCATTACATGTTTGCACACAAAGCGCAACATTTTCCCTTTCAATAAGCGCACAGTGTGACTCCGGCTTTATAATGAATCTATCGTGAGTCATTGAGTCATGAAATCAAAGCATTTCACGGCCTGCAGAGGAAAAACTTGCTCCATACCTCACCAGGCTCAGGGTTTGACATTCATTTGCAGTTACCGTTTACATTTTTCCTTGTTTTTTTGGTGAGGAAACAGCAGCTCTCATAATGAGAACAGTGTGTGTTAACCGCAATGAAAGCCAAGGAAAGTCAAAGAATTACAACACTGTGATGAAAAATTCAGCAGGATTTATAAAGAGTCAAAGACAGGGATAAAGTTGAATGTCATAAATCTACGAGAATGCATTTAAACTTAACTAATAATAATGCAGAGAAGTTTAGTTCAGCGGTTCAGTGTTTGTTGGGTTTCTGTACAAATGAAAGAAAGACTCGTGGCTTGGGCTCAAAACGTCGAGACCTCAGGGATGCATCACCTGGACTTTTATTTTGAACTCGTGCATAAGTCAACGAGGAATTGACCCCATCGTGTCCCACATTCATTTAGGTTGATGCTTGTTTCTCATGTTAGCATTGCCATGAATAAAATGTATATGTAACACAAAATAAAATGTATATGCACAAATAGACGTGCCTGCATGTTTATTACCCTACCTGTTTGGTTTAATGCATTTGTGTCAAAACGACTAATTTTGGGGATACATTTGGGTAATATTACAAAAGGTATAAGGTATCGAATTATAGCATAAGTCTGTATAAAATGTACATAACAGTTTACATAATATACACACAATTTACACGTAACAGCCTAAATTCTGTCTTTTGTGTTATATGATATTATTATTATTATTGTTGTTGTTATTATTATTATTAGGATGATGTTATTTTTAAACATCGTAAATTGTTGATGTTTGTGTTTATAATAAGCACCGATACACGGGCCAGCCGGAGTTTGGAAGTGACGTCATCGGCGTGGGAAAGGACAACGCCGCTTATGGAAACAGGTACATCCATCAGTTATGGACAAATACACGCTCAGTTGTGCACAGTGATCGCCAACAGCACTCAGACTGATGTTTTATCGTATTGCATCTTGTCTCTGTCCTTATCTTATGACTCTGAATGGTTTAAAATGAAATAAAACATGAGAATCGGGACCATTGAGAACATTAAATGGATTTACTTCCACGTCTTCATGCATTACTGTCAGAGACTGTCAGGTTGACTTTCAAGGTCCTTAAGATGAGATGCACAATCTTTAGATTTGTTCGAGTATATTCCTGCCTTGAAGTAATGAAATCTTATTTCAGCGTCCAACACGTTTGTTAAATGGGCAGCAAAAAACAAGAGAGAAAAATACCTAGTTTCAGCATTTATAACAACAGCAGCAGAAATATCAGCCTGTAGACGTTTATATTTGTAGCAAATAATGAGCTTACTTGACAGTAAACTGACTCGCTGTTCTGGGTTAGAGAAGTAGGAAAAAATCCTAAATCTAAATCCACTTTAGAGCAGAAAGGTGTGATGTGATGGGTAGATAACTGCTGGTTCTCCTGAGTGGATCGTAATCCTGTTTCTTGGACTGGCACTTAAACAGACCCAGTCACACTGGATGTGGATCATCTGGGCTCATGAGACATCCTCTGTACTGTATTATATGCAGGTGGCTGACAGAACTCTGTGTTGTTTATTTCCAACATCTCAAATCACTTTATGTAGTAGGAGTTAGCCCAGGCATCGATACAGTGCCTAAGGCCATTTGCCTTATCAGGAGAACGTTTGAGGTTCTCATTTGGGAATGTGAGGAAAATAATGGCTCTAGGATAAGTAATCGTCAGTACTTTTCCACCCACAACATGTATATGTTTCTTAACTCAAGAAATGCATCTGTATGGAAATGAGGGAGAAGAGAAATTAGCTATTCTAGCGGAACATGTTTTATTTTTTATGTAGGAAGCAAACGGCTTCTGCGAACAGAAAGCCAATATACACATAATTGAGAACAGTTTGAGGTCATTAAAATAGCAATGGGTGCATATCTTAATAGTTTAGCGATAATTGCCTTTGGTGTTGAGATGGTGGCATTACATCTGTGACGCTACATGAGTGACCCGTGGTGACAAAATGAGTCGGATTGTCTAATTATGAGCTACAGGCAAATATATGACAAATGTCAGTTTTGGTTTAATGTGAAGTTTTACCAAAGTGTGAAATTAAACTTTCGTCCTGCGATCCCAAATTCAGTTAAAATGATCTGTATTTGTATGTTTTCTGAGACGTGTACCTTTGTAAATCTTTCTTTTATTTTAAATATGCATGAAAAATTGTTGATGTGCTTCAGGCAGGTGTAACTCATTGCATCTTAAACATGCTTAATTTTAAGGTAATTTTAACAGAGAACGTGAAAATAAACTAATTTTCATAAATTTGTTTACTGTGATTCATTGTGCCAGTACGGGTCACATGGTCTTCAGCTCAGTATTTAGGCAGGATAATTTGGTTGCATGTTCTTGCATTTATATGCTGTATAAATTTGTTGGGCAACAGTAGTTTATTGCTTACGGAGATGAGAAAAAAACAAGAGCTTTGTTAATGTCACAGCTGGTTAACTTGATATCATTTCATATGTTAAACAATTTAAACAGTGTCTGTATGTTGAAATAATTACACTAATCCTATTACATTAATTCACGTATAAAAGCGCTGCTAAAAGCATTAGTAAAGGCCAGATTATGATTCGCCAAGCTGATAGGATAGTTGAGCTGAGACTTAACACTCGCTTAACATTACGCTTCCTTATAAGAAGCTAATTGTCAGTTCCTGCTGAAGTTGTTATAACTCATGACTTCTATACTAGATAACTGCATGCCTACAGTGTAGGCCAATACTTCATCCATAGTTCCTCACCACACTTTAAAATAGAAGAACTCGGACGCAACCAGTATGATGTTTTGTCTGAGCGTGTTAAGAAAACCTCTGCTCTCAGGGCCAGCCAGATGTCTCCAGCAATAAGAGGTGTGAAAAGTGATGAGACACTGGATTTAAAACGAGATAAAACTTACCCTGTGGCTGATATGAGCTTCATCTCCGTCTGAGGAAAACGCGTTGTGCTGTAAAATCAAGGAACGGATCGCTTCACCATAATAGGTTGTGAAAGCAATCACTGCCCTTTAGCATTAAACTCGGGTTGCAGTGCAGTGGAAGTGTGTGTGAGTTGGGGCGGGGGGTTGGGGGGTAGGGGGGGTGCTGACTCGACAGGTTAGTTAAACAATTAGGGCCGTTGAGCTTTAAGGAAACCACTGAAGTGAACACGGTAACTTTTGGTTTGCTCATTTACAGCCCAGGCACAGGAAAAACTCAATCCAGGACCTAATCATTGTGTTAATGTTTATCTGAAAGTTAATGGACCAGGCTGAAGATAAATCTGCTAATAGAAAATCTGTCCTTATCAGGGTCTATTTTATAAATCTTCTGCTTTATTGTACTTCTAGGTTTTCACATATAAAACGTTACATTTGGAATCATCCCAGTTTTGCTTTGTGCTCTGTTTTTTTTGTTTTGTTCCCTGGGTTTTTTGAAATATCATGAGAGAAAACATTGTACTTGTAACCTTTTTAAAACAAGCCACTAAGTGTTATAAGGGGCAGTGGAAAAAGGTCAAATAAAATCCTTGTTCTTTCACATTCTGGCTCAGGCAGTTCTGAAAGGTTTGGAGCGAATTATGCTTATTGTACCAGTGGCAAGCAGTTTTCCAAACACATTCGAGATTTTGATCAATGCTTGATTGGACTTTAGCATACGGATGAGTGACAATATTTTAAATATTGAATAAATAGTGCTGCATATCTTTGTGACTTTTTTGTGCACCAAAAAACATTGGCTGATTAGACATTGGGAGTTTGATTTAAGCCTAAACCACCTTGGTAAACTAATGTGGACAAGAATTGCTGTTGTGCAGGTTTCGTGCAGTAATTGCTGTCAGCTGTCACACTTTATCTGAGCTTTCCTGTCTGTTAATGTGGGCTGCTTTTATGTAAGGCTACACGCAACCCTTGTTTTTCTGTTTTAGATATTTTTTGTCCCTGTTTAATGACAGAATGAGGAGACGCATTTGCAAGCATCGATCCTGACAGGATATCACATCAATTTCCTGTGTCAGTGTGTTTGTTGTTGTGAAGTATTTGTGGAACTAGCGTAGCAGTGTGTGTAAATCACTTCATAAGCTTATCCCCTCTGGGATGTGACCGCGCTGTTGTACGAGACCGGGCTCATGCGTGGTGTCCTCATCGGGCTTTGAAGTGATGGTGGGCGGCACTCAGCTAAGAGTGCGACGAGCTCGGAGGGTTGATGCCTGTCCTTATCAGTGCCAGTACCAGATTCTTCTACACAAACCTCCTGCCCTTTTATTCAGGGGCCCAAGAGAGGGTCTGTGCTCTGTCACACTATTATATAAGTCCTGATGTTTCTTTTTTTGCCTGATACATGTCAGAAAAAGGCTTGAGGCTTCACCATATGGTGCTCACTCTCTCCAGCACGGCCTGTTCATTTTAGGGTTCGAACTCCAAAACTTCAGCCATCACATGAACTCCTGTCCCCCACAATGAGGGATGTTGCCCTGTGTGGTGGGAGCGGGCGACAGTAACAGGCATGCTACTGACATTCCGTCAGGAGAAACGGTACGGCATCGAGTGCCTGGCACGGACCCTGGGCTTTCCGTGTGCCTGCCAGGAAGAGTGGGCGGCGCTGGATGGCAAAGTGCCTGACAGAATACTTTCAAGTTTTCTGTGTCATTACAATGTGAGGGACCCGTCTTGCCTTGCCTGTGTGATGGCAGAGTGGGAGAGTGGTGTAGGTGTCGATCGGGCTGTGTTAGTCTACCTGGGTTGAGTTTTAAATGCTGTTTCTCTTCCAGCTTTCCTTCACTCTCCATCTGACAGGTCTCACAACCGCGAACGATTAATAATTCATACGAATGTTCTTGCAGTTTCTTTTTGCTATTATGGTAGTTTTTAGCTTCTTTTTTTGCCTTTTCTTGCCCTCTAGGTCCTAGTTAGTGTCCTGTACTCAAAATATTCTCTTTGTGCTGAAAATTACAGGCCTTATTGGAAAACAGTGGCACAGTCGTTTTTACCTCAGATCTTGCGCTAAGCCAAAAAAATCACTATTTTACATTTGGCATTTTAAAACAGGTATTTTAGGCCCTCCAACTTTTATTCAGCTTAATTATTCCAGAACATGTGCAATTCAAGTGCAATCATTGAAACAACCATTAAATATATGCTAGTATAATTACTCACTTTATATAATTGTATAAAATATATAATGAATAATTCATGCCTACTGTAATTAGCTGTAATTAGGCCCAGCTTCAACTTAACAGAAGGCCTGGCTTCACAGAATTAAAGTTTTATCACACAAAACGAGAAACCGTCCCAGTGGACTACTTGTAGGCAGTAAAAACTCCAAAGCAATCCACATTTTGTCATCACGCTGCAATAGGAAGAGGCATTTAAATAAAACATTTGTTGTCTTTGTCTTGGTTTACATTTATAAGTTCAGAGTTTGGTTTGCATCCATTTGACAGTGTGTCCGTCTCAAGAGAGCGCAGTTCTATTTTCATTGTGATATTTTTGTATGTTTATTTTTGGAGGTTGATGTGTGGTCATTATTGCTGTCCAGTCTCTGTAGTCGTTTATCTTCAAATAGTCTCACATCTGTTGGCTTTGATGCCAAGCTTGCAACACTGAGGTCATGGGTTCAACTCCCCACGCATATCACATGCATCACTGATAAAACATGTACCTTGAATTTACTGTAAGTCACAGTGTGCCAAACTGTAACCCACTGCGTCCTTCCATATGAAGCACATAAAGGCAGAAAGTCATCTCTTGTAGTTCAGCTAATTATTAGCGAGAGGATTTTTTTAGTTATCATTTATATTCAATGCGTGACCTATTTTTTTCCTTTTGTATGAATTCTGTTATGGATAAGCTTGTGAATTCTGCTCCGTGCATCGGACGTGGGATCAAACTGCCTGTCATAGCCTCAGCAGCAAGATTCACATGAGATAATTCATGCGACGGCTGTGTGAAAGTAATTACTGTATTGTCTTTTTTAATGTAGTTAAATATTTGTATCTGTAGTCATGCCTTTTAATGGAATAAATCCATGATGGGTGCAGAATTCTCTGCTGGGTTCGGGATGAATCACTAAAGAACATATTTAAATGTCTTGTGTGGGTTGTGCGGGAAGACTGCACCGCTTGTATTTGCATGAGCAAGCTGAGATCTTTTGGACAGAAAACCACAGCATTTGGCTTTGCAAATCCTGAAAAAACTGTATTCTGCAGTAATGTGGGAGGATCTTATTTGAATGTATGTTGTGTTTGATCTGACAGCAATATGCTCACATGTAAGGACATGCAGTAAATGTATTTTGGCAAAAAACAGACATGCAGGTGGTTGACGAAGATGAATGTCACACACACACACACACACACACACACACACACACACACACACACACACACACACACACACACACACACACACACACACACACACACACACACACACA